>CM042689.1:340841560-341070762 GCA_023614405.1 Avena insularis | reverse complement strand
CGGCCTCCCCACCGCCTATAAGAATCCCCCTATGTAGAAACCTAAGTACCAGTCAATATTCATGAAACCTTCGCGCGCCTCGCCGTGGGTCCCTAGATCGGGGGATGCAGTTCTTCCGGCACCTATGGGAGAATCATCCTGAGGCCTTCTCTCGGTTTGATGCATGATTCCACAGCAGACTATGGTCCATGTAGTAGCTAGATAGTTGTATCCTCCTTTGTGCTTTCATGTATAGATCTTGTGAGCTCCGTTCATGATCAAGATCTAATCTATTTGTAATCATGCATGTTGTGTTTTGCCGGGGGATCCGATGGATATGAGATTATTATATTTGCTTTGATTAATGGTTTTGTCTTTATGATTCTATCATGTCTCTGTGTTTGTGATCTTGCATGTTCTCAGTTGTTAGTAGCTATCTTGGCCGAGTAGTTGCTAGTGACTCAAGAGAAGTATTTATGTTACTCAATAGTGGGTTCATACTCCTAGTTTCCAAAGGGAAGTAGCAATCTCTCTTGAGTTGTAGATGTGTTGTTGCTAGGAAAACAATGTTCTCTTGTTCATGGAACATGTGAATTTACCTTACACTTTGCTTAAAAGCGGTTATGCATTGCTTGCAACTTATCTTGGAGAAGTTGGGATGATAACGAGAATGGACTTCCCTGAGCATCAGATCACAGTTGGATGGCGTGTCGATTACATGTATCTTGTTGTCATTGCCCAATCGAATCTTTGTAGGCTCTTTTCCGACTAGTAATTGCATTGTTATGCCTTTGCTCAATTCCTGTCAATTGCCACTCGTCAGAATTTGTTTACCCTTCTATGCTTATATTGTTTATCTAAGGAGAGCACCTCTAGCAAACTATGTACCCCGGTCCAATATTTACCATTGATACATCTTTCCATCGTTACTTGTTTACTTGCTGCAAAAAAAAGCACCATTACCTTCCACACCATACGTTTAATCCGTTGTTCACATTAATCGATGAGATTGACAACCTCAACATTAGTTGGGCAAAGTCTTGTGTTACGTGGTTGTATTGCAAGTCTTAGCGTTGCTTGCAACACCTATTTCATGCGTTTCCTTCCTCCCATCTTGGTTCAATAACCCTCGATTTCTTACTAAGGAAAACTTGCTTGACATAACTGCTTCACTGCCTTGCTCTTGGGGTTCCCAGCTGACTGCCTCATCAATCTTCAAGCTTTCAGCCATCAATGTGAACTTGTTAAAAATGCTCAAAAATTATACACCTTTTATGATAATGGACTATAGAAATGTAGAAACTTTAAAATACTATGTAAAAAAATAACGGGCCGACCCACATGCCGCTTAGTAGCGATGAACTGCCCCACAAAAGTTACATCTTAGAAACACTAACATGTCGAAACAAAGAAAATGCCAAACACAATGAATAAAGCCAAAAAACTATAATGGACCCGGTAGCGGGTAAAGGGCCGACACTTAAATGGCCAAAACAATAACGGTCCAAAATGCAGGTAGAAAGGGAAGCTCAGCCAAAAGAAGGCCGAGGATCGAGTGGGGCTAAAATAGTAATATGATGAATTGGCACCAGGTCGGAATAGTAATGTCCACGAGAAACCTACCAGGCCAATAAAGCAGCAATGTGAGCCAAAATATGATGGCAAGGCGTTTATGGACTACTAGAATAATACAGAGCCCAAAAAGTTTATGGAGGCGCAGATCGGCTTTACATAAATGAGACCGATTTCAAACTTGATGCAGGACTATAAAGTAACGGGCCAAAGAGGGTTACGGGCCAAACGGGCTAGCCAAATGGGCCCGGGTCAAAATAAAGTACATGGCAAGAATAGTAACATACCCAACATTTCGCATGGGTCTTCAAGGCCAGTCTGGGCCCGTTTCAAACAGTGTAAGTCAAAAACAGCAATGAGCCCAAATTTCACGCCGGGCCATTAACAGCAGCACAAGTGGGACCATTTATAACATCAGAGAACGAAATAGTAACGGACCATGATACTATTGGGCTCTCTTAATGGACCGGGTCCACCGCCAATAATTATTAGGCCTTGGCTGGGTCTCGTGCTTCCACCGCTAGCTTTTATTGGATGCTTAATGGTGCTAATCGATGACCGTTAAATATGCCTATCACGCAGGTGGTAGTTTGCATCACGTCAGCGGTCACCGCTTCTTTGGCATAAACAGATCTATAATGGAACGACTTTTTATGGCTTCAAGGGTGCGATCCACCACGGTAAAAAAACATGGTAGATGATTATTTGTTACAAAGCTTTTACCATAAAGCGACATCCGTCATTAGAAGGATTTCTTCAGCCACCGTAAAAATGGGCCTTTAACCTTCTTGTAGTGCATCTTCGAGTATACTATCTAAAATCTCACTTGTTGAACGTTGGAAGATCGTTGCTCTAGTACTAGTTCGGCTATAAGAAAATAAGTTTATGGTATAGGAAATGCTTACTCTTTGAGCTTTATCTTAGTTGATATGCTATCAACTAAAGTTGTTGTTTGGATTTTATTAAGTCGTCATGTATAATTCTTTAGATTTTTTCTTTCTTGTTTTGTAACAAACCTTTAATTTTGATTTGTCATCTTTTGTTCTTCGTTTTTTCTATAAGCAGCTTTTCAGCATTATTTCTTCTAAATTATTTTTTCTTTGTATGTTTTATGTTGGTTTACCAAACCACAGTTGAAGGATCGTACATAAGAGAGAGAGAATGTAATTATATCTAAAAACGAGTCAATGAACATAGAAAATTGTAATAGCTCGTAGATGGATTAAATATCAAGCAGATGGTTGCCCTTCGTTACCATTACTTTGGTGAAAAAGGGCATTTAGTCCTGGGCCATAACGGGCTCTAGTCCTGGTTTTTGGGCACTGATTGCTAAATCGACTATAAATCGGGGACTAGGCCCCCCTCTCTAGTCCCGGCTTGCCATAATGGCCCGGGCGACGATGTAAGCACAGCCACGTGGTTGTTTCAGTTAGGCGAGGCGGAAACCCTCAGTCCCGGTCGTAACACCACCCGGGACTATAAGCACTAGCTGCTTGTGCGAGAAGAATTCGTGTGTTTCTACCACCACTTACAGATATTGTGTGTTTCCTTTTTTACCATTTCGTTCCTTTTTTTATTTTGTGTTTTTTATTATAATTTCCAAACATATATTTCAGTACACTTATTCTACTTCACTACATACACAGTACACATTGATGCATCCATATACCTTAATATTCGATAAACGCTTTGCAAGCATACATATAATCAATCATATCAAAAGGAAGAAATGTTTTTTGAAATTACATGGTCATTGATGATATATCATATCAACTACATGGATATCACTAAGGCATATAGAGTTCCTCTCGTCATCCCACATAATATTCTCCATATACATCATGGACCTCCTTCATTAGGAAATCCCGCCAGACTCCTCTTTGAATTGCTCAGTATGCGCTATTCTCGCTCTAGTTTCTCCCCGCAAATAAGTAAATATAATATGAATCAATCCTTTCCGCTCCTTTGGTCAACTTGCGGATGTACTTTCGCAGAAGTATCCACATAAATGAGTTCCTGATTGGCTGCTGTAAACTCTTCAAATATTTTATAAAGTTAGCTCCTCTTTGAATGGATCTAAGCAGTATTTTCTGTCCCCGAACCGTTAATCCCGACACCTGCTCGACAAAGGGAAATGAACAAAGGAGTTATTAGTTACTTGATATCAGGAAATGAATGAGCGAAGAGGCCGATATAATCACGTATAATGATTGAAATTACTTATGCAGCGATTGTTACTTTCATGTTGCTCCACTTCTCTTGGTCCCAACTTAATGAGTCGTGGGACTTCAACTACAGGACTTGTCAACTTGAATATTTATCAAGATCCGCTGGAATCAGTGGACGTTTACAAAAGCATACATGCATAAATCCCAATTACACTTAACGTCAATTACACCCTAACATCGAGAAGCAAAAATAAAAGGTGTCCAAGGAATAGAAACACTCACTTGAAGGTTGTATGAAATAGTATTTCCTTAACAAAATTATTCTGCGTTAAGAATCTTGCATGTGTCTTCCTCCACGATCATTGGGATGATTATTGAACGTAGGTATTCATTAATGATATGTATGGGTCAATTGGACCCAACATCATATCTTTCTATCTCTTTGTATTCAAGCATCTTCATTCTCGCGAGAATCATAATATCATATAAAAGGATATATATAGTTAGGATAATATATTAAATGCAATGAACAAGCTGAGCTACAAACTTAATTATAGAAATAAAACCTTACTTATGCATACAGTAACCAAACCAATGATAGATTTTTTCGAGGTGTCATTGTATTGCTAACTGAAATAGTTCGGTCATTTGAACTCAGTACGAGTATGGTTTAGTGATGCTCCTTTCTAACGCTCCACCGCGAAACCAATCTTCTACGATGCTTTTTTTCTTTTTGCAACATGTACCATGTGTGCAGATTTCAAGATATGTGTGGATGTATCGCGTGAGAGCTCCCTCATGACTGACTAACAGGGCTCCCCTTGGACATACACTTAGTCGCATTATCCGAATTCCATTGGCATATCTTCATAACCTAAATATTGACCAAGAGACATATTTTGCTTGGTGCTTAAGTGCTTTCTGCCTCCGACAATGCTGATGCCCATTAGTGCAAAGTTAATCTTATTTCAATCGGCTCGGGGTCCATTATTTGCATGTCCCATATCCATTTTAGCTACTGAGAGGCCTTGTCGAGGTCTAAAATCACTTTTGAGAAGCTGGGGGGGGCTGATTGAATCTTCTGTTGTCCGAGCTAGGCAACTTGCTTCCCGCTTTTGCACTTGTGCTTTTCTTCTTCTTTGCTTACTTAATGATTTCCCGGTCATAATCTGGATTCCGCATTCATACGATATCTGGGATGGTTTGCTTCGAAGAAGACTTAGACCACTTTTTGGTTTTTTCATCAAATACCGGCTTTTGGCTCAGCGGGGCTTTTTTGGGTGCAATATGGGACTTTAATTTGGGCAAGCAACATCCGCCAGCATTTTCCCTCATATGATCTTGTCATAAGGTCTCTTTGTAAGACGGAGGGATATGTCGACTATCTTCATCATTGACCTTTCTTCACGCGGGGCGTGGGGGAGTGGCTAATTCTTCCGCTTTCTTCACTAGATATAGTATTGCATGAGACAAAGGCTAAGATAGAGGTCAGCATCGCAGGCGGAGATCCAGTTGATGTACTCTGGTAGCGTCCCAGCGAAATCGGTGTGGGGTGGACTTGGAGGTTGACGATAATCGAGGGGTGAATCCTGCGGCTTGACGTATAATCGAGGCGGGATGGACTTGGAGGTTGGCGATCATCGATCATCAAGGGATGGACTTGGATTCCTCGTGAGTCGGTGGCCTTGGAAGGTCGATCCTCGAAACTTGATGTAATTCTTTCCATAGAATGATGTTTAAACGCTTGACATCTCTCCTAGTTCTTTTCATAAGTCCTTCGCATCGTAGAGATGTCAATCTCTAGGTCCGCGAAATCCTCCATCACTATGTCATCCATCATTGGACCACGAGCATAGCCAGGTGGAATCGAAGTGAATGGTGGAGTGCTCCAGTATGACAAGAGTAAAGCAAAGGTTGATACCAGCCACCTTGAAGGAATGAGGTTGTTCATTGGCGGGATGTAGCTCACATTGTTCCATCTTCCCGACATCATCCACGTGGTAGCAGAGGCCAGCGCATCATCCATCGATGTTTGATCATCATCCCGGACCTCCGTGGAAGCTATAAAACGCTGTTGCTTCTACGCCATAAGATCCAATGCAGGATCATTAGCTTTGCTCATGGGTGAGCCGAACAGCCTTTATGTTTCTTGAATGAGCTTCTTGAATGAGTCGTATCGCCTAGGTCTCGCTTCTACCTTAGAGATCTGAAGTCTGCCTCCACGGTCCTTTCTCTTTCTCCGACAGCTACCAGAATTCATCGCCATTATTGAGGAACCCTTTCTTCACGTAACACTGTAACACCGGCGCCTTTGCCGCTTTGCCTCTTTCGTGTTTCGTCCATAATTCTTTTTCAGGGGATTCCCGAGGCGGTTCGATAGGTCGTTCTCTTCTCTCGTGACGAACAATCCCAATTGAGCTTCGCTTCATTACATTAACAAGGTCTTTGAGGTTTTTAGAATTTTTTTCATGAAATAAATGTCTTCTCTGCATTTACGGGTCCAATGATCCCCGTGCCTGCAGTACCACCGATTCTGCCGCCAAGGTGAACTGAAGATACTTCATCGCATGTGTCAGTACACTATAGTCGCTTGACATGACATCCCGCGTAACACCGCTCCATAAATATCACATCCTCAGTGGTACAAATGTAAAACATTGCGGGTCCATATTACAAACATTCACACATTATTATTATTACAATACCGTAAGTTCAAGACTTCAAAAGGTTTCAACTTACAAAACCAAAATATAAAGTGTTTTAAGCGGAATTTAAAAGTAGCAACTCAAGATTTTAAGAGTTGAGCCTTTCAATGACTTATTCTATAGAGTTCATGCTGCCGACTCCGCTGATTACTACTAACTAGGATACTTAGTTGGACTGCTTATATCCGACACCACCATAGCGGATTTATTAATCCGGCTCCTTCAACTTACCTTCGACGAAAGCCAGGGGCTCCTCGTAGAGAACACACATCTTCTTGACATTACATTTGCATACATTGGCACGCCTTTCTTGGGATCCTTAGAGTCTAAGCAAGTGATCAAAGGAAAGCGATGAGTAACAGAGTTACTCCAACAAGTTCATTATATGCAGGTGGGAAGTTTGATGCTCCTAACTACCACCTTGACTCATAAGTCCTTGGTACTATCGCGCTTTTTGTAAATCTTTCTTCAAAGATTGATTTTATTATGAAAATCTATGACCATCAGCCTTCACAGGATTTGACCGTAGAACTTTCATGGAGTTCTCCTTTCCGCCACATTCATAGCTCCTTCCTGATGCGAGGGAGTAACAAGTTATAATTCTTACACTTTTCTAGAGGTGCTGCCATTACTTTACCATGAGAGATCAACTCCTTGTTGCACAACTTTGCTGGCGCATTTCTCCTGGCCCATTAATTCCACATGATGTGGGGCACCGAAAGAGGTTGTTCCTGAAGCCAATCACTTCCCCTTCATGACCCGCATGTTCTCCCTTGGTGTACACCATGCCCACATAATGAATTACTAAAGCAATGGTTTGTACAAATCGTTAGATGCCAGAACTATCGTGGGACGTTGGAGGGTTCCCACCCATATGCTGCATATCCTCTACTAATTACCACCATTAATGCATGCTACATGCTACAAGGATAATAACAGCCAATGACGACTTTGCACATCCGTCCTTTCATGCGAGGAGAGAATAAAAGATATACCGACTTCTTTAATACTCATCTCCAAGTCTCCATATGGCTTCTTGGCGGCGCTAGAATATAATGGCGCTTAGAATCACTGATGTCGTGGGTTATTAAGTCCCTAATTGATTATTTTTGTTGCAAGTAGAACCCTAAGTTCTATTTGCTCCATTATATCATCACTTAGGATGATGCCTATGATTATTTGATTTGTAGAAAATAATATTTTTCTTTCTTTGGAGTATATATGATAACACACAATTTGCAAATACTTTGGTAAAGACTCTTCAAAGGATGCCGAGCAAGTGATAGATCTTGCCTTTGTGATGCCGGCAAGGTAGTGAAGTTCTGTGATGTTTGCACCTTTGGACTTGAGCTTCTATGTCTACAAAACATCATTATTGCGGTGGGTAAGGACAATGATTTAAAGAAGCAAAATGATTATGCAAAGTAATGTAATGCATCATTTAGATTTATATGTATCTTCTTCCCATTTATTTAAATTATAAAAATTCTTCTAATGAGAAAAGAATTTATAAATATTAATTTTTAATATTTATTGAGATATTGTATTCTTTTTTATTTTATTTCAATTTATTTGCCTTTTATTTAATGTAATTCCTTTAAGAATTATCATTAATTACTAAAATTGAGCATTAAATATTTGTTTAGTATTTTTTCTAAAAATACCTACAATATTAATATATAATGCAAGTGATTTTTATTTATTTTTATCAACTTTCAATAATTTTGTAAAATTCCATAAGGAATATAAAATTATAAATTCTTAATAAAATTTATATGTCCTAAAAATTTTATCTCTTAATTTATCTGGATAGTTTGGATTATTGTGAATCCAAAATATTTTATTTATAATTTTTGGACTTTTTTATTTTATTTTCTAGAATTTATTTAAGTTCAGGGGCATTTTTGGTCTTTTTCCAATTATTAAAAGCAGGCTCTAAATGATTTGGGCTGGCCTATTTGGTTTTTATTGGGCCCTTGTGGCCCGTTAGAACAAAGGCAAAACAACACCCCGAAGAGTATTGGCCATTCCAAATTTCAGCCCATCACTGGGTCTCTCTCTCGAGCTCACTTCTCTCCTTTCCTCCTCACAGACCTCGTGGGTCACGGTAATCACCGCCGCATGCGGCGATTCACGCCCGTGAGTGGACCTTCTTAATTAGGTCGATCGTAAAAAAGTAAAGTTACCCAGGATGAGGTTGTCATCCCCGCTCTACACTTCTTTTCCAATTGATTTGGACTCAATTTTCCTTTAACTCCAACCTTTTCAATTTCTTTACATTGGACTTACTTTCAAATATATCATGTCTCCCACTTCCTCGGATGCCAAGATCTTTGACTTGATCAACATACAACTTTACACTTCTACTTTGAGCTACTTTTAGATCTATATCCCTCAAGTCTTATCAATTATATCTTGTCTCTTCCTGATATAGTCTAGTTGCAAACTCCTTGCTACTTCTGTGGCTCATACTAACATATTACAGTGATTCACATTTCCCTCCATACGTAACTCGGACATGGAGATACGCCTTTTAGAACTTCACTTTCACATTAGCTATTATTGTAGGAAAATTCATGATGGTAGATGACCTTCCCATGTACCTCCAAAATCTAATGCACGCTCTTAACGCATGTCTTCTAGTATCTGATTTGTTCTTTCGGTTTGACCTCCTATCTCAGTGGAAGATAGGTTGTGCTGAAATCTAATTTTGAACCAAGTGCTTCATGTAATTGCTTCAAAATCTTTGTTGGAAGTAAACACATGATCCCCTACTCGCGATTCACGATCTTTTTGGGCACTCCATGCTTACTTACTATCTCTTTGATGTAAACTTTACTAATTTCTCAAACATTATCTTTTCTGATTTACCGGAATAAAATGTGCACTTTTGAGTAGATACATCTCGGCTCCACAATTACCCATAATGTTATCCTTCCGCTTTAGGTGTCATGCTTAGGCAATCCTATGATGAAGTCCATACCTATTTCTTCCACACTTCCATTCAAGGAATTTCTAGAGGTTGTAATGGTCCTGCTAGACTTTGATGTTCAGCTTTCACCCTTTAAGCAAGTATGGCATTACGATACATATTTAGCAATGTCCCTTTTCATGTTATTCCACCAGAATAGTTCTTTCAAATCCATATACATCTTAGTACTTCCTAGATGTATAGAATATGGTGTTTCATGTGCTTCTCTAAGTATGACATCTCTAATCCCGGTCACATCTAGAACACAAAGACGGTCTTGAAACCATAAGACTCATAATCTCCAAGGCAAAAAACTGATTTTTTGCCCTTGAGATATCCTCAAATTTCCTCAACAATAAAAGGATCTTCGCTTGATGTCTAGAAATTTCATGCTTAAGATCATTGTTCTGCTCTGCAACTACCTGCATAGTGGCTAATCCTCCAAGAACCTCTGTTCTAATGAATTGAAGCTCTAATCTTTCCAAGTACATTTGTAATTATTTTGGTAAATCCTGATTGCTAGGCTTAATATCTGCACTCTTTCTGCTTAAAGCATCAGCTACAACATTTGCTTTCCCTGGAGTATAGTTTATTGTTAAATCATAATTTTTGATTAGTTACAACCAACGCTACATCTCATATTCCAATTCCTTTTGAGTGAAGAAATATTTGAGACTTTTATGGTCGATGTATAACTCACATCTGGCTCCATAAAGAAAATGCCTCCATCCTTTAGTGCAAAAACCACCACGCTAACTCTAAATCATGAGTTCGATAGTTGACTTTATGTGGTTTTAGTTGTCTTGAAACATAAGCAATCACCTTCCGATCTTGCATTAACACACAACCCAAACCTTCTTTAGATGCATCACAGTATACTGTAAAGTCTTTCCCTGTTTCAGGAACTACTAAGATTGAGGCTGTGGTTAACCTAGTCTTCAACTCCTAAAAACTTGCTTCACACTTCTCATCCCAATTGAATGGTGTATTCTTTTCTTAACAATTTGGTCATTGGTCCAACTATTTTGGAGAAACCTTCAATGAATCTCCGATAATAACCAGCCATTCCTAAGAAACCTCAAATCGCTTTCACATTGGTCGGTGTAGTCCACTCTAATCTTGGTGAACTTTAGATGGATTCTGACAATTCCATCTTCATCGATCACATGGTAGAGGAATTCTACCTCATCTAGCCAAAATTCACACTTACTAAACTTAGCATAAAGTTTATGTTCCCTTAGAGTCTAAATGCTATTCTCAAATTATCAGCATGCTCTTCCTTATCCTTGGAATATATCGAATATCATCAATAAAGACTATGGCCGAACTTATCCAAATATGGCATGCAGTTTTGTTCGTGATTCATGAATATTGCTGGTGCATTGGTCAAACCAAATGGTACCACCAGCTATTCAGGGTGACCATATCTTGAGACAAATGGTGTCTTTGGAACATCTTCAGGTTTGATTTTTATTTGATAGTATCCAGATATTAAGTCGATCTTTGAAAATACTCCGGCTCATTTCACTTGATCAAACAAAACTTGAATAATTGGTAAAGGATACTTATTATTTAAAGTAAAGTTGTTCAGATTTCTATAATCACCACATCCTTCTTCCACCATCCTCTTATCCACAAAGATTACTGGTGTTCCCCATGGAGATACACTTTCCTGAATAAATCATTTTCTGGCTAACTCATCAATTTGCTCTTTGAGTTCTTTTAACTCTTTGGGTCCCATCTTATATGGTGCTTGAGCTATTGGTGTTGTACCAGGAATTAGATCAATAGTGAACTCTATCTCCGATCACGGTGGCATTCCCGGTAGCTCTGCTGAAAAAACATCTTGAAATTCATTTACTATAGGAATATCTTCCAATTTGACCTCTTACATCGAGTTCAATTACAGATCCACCATGATATGACTGTGCTTATATGCTTGGTAAACTATCCTTGCTCCACTTGGAGTTCTGATTGAGACAGTTTTGTCCTCACAATTTATCTGATCCCCATGCTCCATCATCCACCATCCTCAAGACTACCGCAATTTCCTTCAAAGGAATCACATAAAGGTCCGCAAAGTATGTACAACCACAGATAGAGATAACTTTGATCCTGTTTAATGGCGTCTGATCACATTTCCCCCTGCTATAACTACGGTCATAGGGTTTTCTAATGTTGCTCTTATAATCCCGAACTTATCATAGAATTCTTCAGAAATGAATGAAGTAGTTGCACCAGTATCAAATAGAACTTTTCCGGGATTGGTAAGGATATTGAGCGTACTATCCTTTGCATGCTCCGAATTATCCACCTCCTCTAGGGTTGTGCAATTCAGCTTCCCGGTAGGTCTGTTCCTCTTGCCATTGTTGTTTTTGACATTATTTCCTCCTCGATTGGGTTGTCCATTTCCTCCACCTGCTTGTCCTCCTCCCTTGGTAGGCCAACCTCCTGGTGGTTTGCTCGGACAATCAGGATTGATATTCCCCTTTTGACCACAACCATAATAGATCACTACAGGCTTCTTGCATTCCCTCTGGAAATGCCTTGGAATTCCACAATTGTTACAAATAACATTCCTTCTAGGATTGGATTGATTTCCACCACTACCCTTGTTATTGTTACCATAGTTCTTGTTCCGAGGTTTGAACTCCAGATTGGGTTTAGGTTTACTTGCCTGAATTCTCTTGGTTTCCTTTTTGGCTCTCTTCCTCCTATCCTCTTGGACATTCTTGTAGTCAACTTCGAAAGTAATAGCTGCATCTAGCAGCTGCTGATAAGTTTGCTTATTATCTAACCTTAGATACATTTTCACAAATGGATTTAACCCATGCGAGGAACGCTTCTTCCACTTCTCTTACGTGTTAACATCCTCCTCAAAGATAACGAGGCGATTGACTAAACTCCGGGATATACTTCATGACACTAGTATATCCTGCTCATTGAAGCTCCTCAAATTCTCTCCGCTCAACTCCATAACACTTTCCGAACATGATATTCCACGAAATCTGCTTGAACTCCTCCCGTGAACTCCCTTCCCGGTTGTTGCATGGCCAACCGATTCTCCCACCATGATCTGCAGTCCGGTCGGAAGGTGAGTTGCATACCTCAATTTCTCCTCATCATTGCAACCTCTGATCTTTAGTTTCTTTCGGTATCTGCTAGCCAATCTTCTGCATCCATTGGTTCAGGGGCTTATGCAAAAGGTAATGGCCTTGCATTCTAGAAGTCAGAAAGACTTACTCCTCCACCTTCAGGTGCCCTCTGATTTGCTCGTCCCAGCAACTCCTCCATGAACTTGTTCTGGGTCTCTTGCATCATTTGCATACACTGCATGAAGTTCTGCTCCATTAACGGCCTCATTGGTGGTGGTGGCAATGCTCACGATTTGTCAGATTCAGATCGGCCTTTTCTTTGGCCTCACGTTCCATCATTGTTCAGCTTTTGGTGTCTACACTCATATCCATGACCCTATAGTCTCCGCAACATAAAGCGAATACTCATAATTACATCATGCACATGTGTTACGAGCTCGACTTTACGCGTAACTAGTCACACAATGAAGATCCAAAGAAAATCCAAATATGCATTTCACATATTATACATAATATCATAATAATACAAACTCATTACAACATATACCATATAGGTATAATCACAACACTACCTTATTTATCTAACTATCTTATTTCTTGGAGTACAATACACGGTACTTGATACTTCTAACTAGTTGCCTACTTCTAGTAGTAACTACATTCATCGTACATGTCGATGTCCAACCGTGATGACATGTCATTCGTTACATGATTTGTGAAACAAATGGCCTTCCAGAAAGAACATACTTTCGATGTCAAGTGTCGGGCTTGAGTCATTACTCAACTCGAGCATTGACTCCCTCCAGCTCAGCTAAAAAGTCCTCAGAAACATATTCAACATTATCACCTGCTTGCATCTCCTGAGCTTCATTCCTTGAGTTTTCAATAGGATACGCAGATCCTGCTGATCCCCAGGTGCTCCTTTGAGCAAGATAGTTGAACACTTTGGATAATGTATATTCCTAGGTTTTGAGAAGATGTTGATGATTCCAACACTCTCTCCTCGGATCTTCTTTTCATCCTGATTATCTATCGACATGGCATTTCTACTATTTCACTAGATTGTCCAACATTTACATCGAACCATTTGTGGACGTCACGGTGTTCATGAGATCCTTCATATGATCCCTTCTCCAACCATCAAAATTCTCAATAGGAAGTTCTGAATTAGAACCATCCTCCGAACCACGTGGTACTTTGCATACCTCATATCCATAGTAGGATCATGTATAGGTTCGGGACTTGGTGAATAAGGATATGGTGTAAAAGATTCAAGATCTATAGGTATATCCTTAAAGATAGGTCTTTGCACTACTACTACTTGCTTCCTTCTCCAACTGGATTCCTAACTGCTTCCTCCTTTCTAGATCAGTTAGATCCTCTAACATGTCATTTTTATCTTCGACAATCACTTGATGTGTCTTATAAAAATACATAGCAGTGTTCTATTGTCGATCCATAAACTTGGAAGCTAACTTAGGATGATTCTTAACCAAAGTAAGATGATCCGTATAGGCTGAAGTTTATAGAATCATGAGGTATCACGAGAATGTGCTACCTTCTAACTCCTTGGCTTTATGCTCAGGATATTAGCTATCGCCCACAACAACAACATGATATGATGCTAAGTGACTCCTACCTTCACCTATAGGTAGATCGTGATATAATCCAAGCTCCTCTGGAAGTTGGATACTCACACGATACTTGGATAACATCCGGCCATCATAGTAGGTTATAGTGTTAGTTGGACAACTAAAAATCTTTAAAAGTTGACGAAGTTGGTCTATGAATGATCCTTGATAATCATCCAAAGTCTCCTCTTTCCTTACCAAAGTATGTTCGGGAAACTTTGGTGCCACAGCTTTGTATATCAAGAAAATAATTTTTAATTAGTAACCAATAATATATTGCATCATAACAAAGAATTACCGCACTAAAACATATAACGGAATATTCTCATTTGAATACCCATTATATTACTTTTAGAGAATTCTTTATCGTTGCTACACTCTCCTACATGTAATACCCTTTACTAGGTTTCCAACCTAAGGTCAAAGCAATTTGATCTGATACCAACTGCGGTGACCAAGCATACCACTGCATGTATAGTACACTATAGTCATTGACATGACATCCATAGAACACCGTTCCATAAATATCACATCCTCGGTGGTACAATGAAACATTGCGGTCCATATTACAAACATTCACACATTATTATTATTACAATACCAGAAGTTCAAGACTTCAAAAGGTTTCAACTTACAAACCAAAATATAAAGTGTTTCAGCGGAATTTAAAAGTAGCAACTACGACTAGGAGTTGAGCTCAGCAGCTTATTCTATAGAGTTCATGCTGCTCGGCTCCGTCGACACCATAGCGGATTTCGTAATCCACTCCTTCAATACCTCCTATGAGCCGCTCCTCGTAGAACACATCTTCTTGACATTCTGCTGCATACATTGGCATATCTTTGGGATCCTTAGAATCTAAGCGAGGGATCAAAGGAACGGATGAGTAACAGCGTTACTCAACAAGTTCATTATATGCAAGGTGGGAAGTTTGATGCTCTAACTACCACCTCGGGCTATAAGTCCTTGGTACTATACAGTTTTTGTAAATCTTTCTTCAAAGATTGATTTTATTATGAAAGTCTATGACCATCAGTCTTCATAGGTTGACCAGAACTTTCACGGAGTTCCTTTCCTACCGCGTTCGTAGATCCTTCCCGGAACAGGGAGTAACAAGTTACAATTCTTACACTCTGCAGAGGTGCGTTACTTTACCCATGAGATATCAACTCCTTGTTGCACAATCGGGCATACTTTCCCGTCCACAGTTCCATGATGTGGGGCCTAGTAGTTGGTCCAAGCCAATCACTGCCCCCTTCGCGACCCCGCATGCCTCCTTGGTGTACACCATGCCCACATAATGAATTACGGCAATGGTTTGTACAAACCGTTAGATGCCAGAACTATCGTGGGACGTTGAGGGTTCCCACCCATATGCTGCATATCCTCTGTGAATTACCAATTAATATGCATGCTACGAGGATAACAACCACAACCTGCACATCTGTCTTTATGCGAGAGGAAGAAGATACAGCTGACTTCTCTGTCCCATTCCAAGTCTCATGGCTAACGCTTAATATACGGCGCTAGAATCACTGATGTCAGGGGTTATTAAGTCCCTAATTGATTATTTTTGTTGCAAGTAGAACCCTAAGTTCTATTGCTCCATTATATCATCACTTAGGATGATGTCTATGATTACTTGATTTGTGAAAATAATATTTCTTTATTTAGAGTATATATGATAACACACAATTTGCAAATACTTTGGTAAAGACTCTTCAAAGGATATGAGCAAGTGATGAACTTGCCTTGTGATGGCAAGGTAGTGAAGTCTGATGCTTGCACTGGACCTTGAGCTTCTATGTCTACAAAAACAACATTATTGCCCGGTAAGGACAATATTTAAAGAAGCAAAATGATTATGCAAAGTAATGTAATGCATCATTTAGCTTTATATGTATTCTTCCCCATTTATTTAAATTATAAAAATTCTTCTAATGAGAAAGAATTTATAAATATTAATTTTTAATATTTATTGAATATTGTATTCTTTTTATTTTATTTCAATTTATTTGCCTTTTATTTAATTAATAATTCCTTTCAGAATTATCATTAATTACCAAAAATTGACATTAAATATTTGTTTAGTATTTTTCTAAAAGACTACAATATTAATATATAATGAAAGTGATTTTTATTTATTTTTATCAACTTTCAATAATTTTGTAAAATTCCATAAGGAATATAAATTACAAAATTCTTAATAAAATTTATATGTCTAAAATTTTATCTCTTAATTTATTTGGATAGTTTGGATTATTGTGAATCCAAAAATATTTTATTTATAATTTTTTGACTTTTATTTTATTTTCTATAATTTATTTAAGTTCAGGGACATTTTGGTCTTTTTCCAATTATTAAAACAGGCTCTAAATGATTTGGTCTGGCTATTTGGTTTTATTGGGCCCTTGTGGCCCAGTAGGGAAAAGGCAAAACAACACCCCAAAGGGGTATTGGCCCATTCCAGCCCATCACTCTCTATCTCTCTCTCTCGAGCTCACCTCTCTCCTTCTCCTCCCCGACCAGTCGCGGGTGACGGTCACATTGGCGATTCACGTCGCCGTGGACCTTCCTGGCCGCCGCCGTGGTGCAGGATGAGGTTGTAGGCCCCTCTCTACACTTCTGTCCAATTGGATTTGGACCTGGAGCCCTCCTGCAACCAGATCGATGCCGTCCCGAACCCTAGGGTTTGGGGTTGGCATTGATCTGATGCCGCCGCTGCTATCGTGCGACGTGGTGGTGATCCTCGCCCTGTGTGTGGCTATGGTCGCTGCCATGGCGTTGTGTGGTGGGTGGCGCCCTTGGGGTGCTCCCCATGCCGTGGTCGCCGGCCTCCTACGCTTCCTCTTCTAATCTACTGAGGACCTCCGTAAATATTTCCTCTCCCTCTTGTGCTCTCTATGTTGGGACATCCCATGCTAGATGTTGGTAGTGACCTTTATGGTTATTGTCTTGTCCTGATTAAGATGGTTTGTTCTACTTAGGG
Organism: Avena insularis; assembly: GCA_023614405.1. Lineage (NCBI taxonomy): Eukaryota > Viridiplantae > Streptophyta > Magnoliopsida > Poales > Poaceae > Avena > Avena insularis. The sequence goes on along the minus strand of CM042689.1, from coordinate 341,053,652 downwards.
TTCATACCCTGATGTGGATTAGATATTTGATGAATTGGATCATGTATTGATGATCCTTGAATCTGTTGAGTGTGACTTGCTATGGAATATTGCTAATGGTTAGCTGTGGGATGCTAGTGGTTTATCATATGATTCTATGGATTAAATTTTAGAGATTCAGATGGTGAAATTGCTTTAGAGGCAACACTTGGAAAATCTAGTGGTTTTAATAACCCACCACTGTCAGTATTTGGTTGATAACAGTGAGTGTTGTGTGATGAGGTTACTGTATTAGTATTGTTGGCTTAAGAGTTTATGTATAGCTGGAGATCAAATGATCTCTTACAGTGAAGATAAATAGATGGATTTTCCTGATTCTGATTCCTATGATGTCATGAAAATGATTTATAGTTGGTTGGTTGTATCTATAAAGATTGGATGCTTAACCTGCTTAGTTTAGAACTGTTCTTGTGACACCATCCTTGTATGGCACACAAGATTGGATTCTATTACTTGGTTTGGTCTTGTTCAAGCTTAAGATGAGTTTGGAATTAAAGATAAGTAGAAACTTCCTTTCTTAAATCCCTAAGACCCATGATGTTGGTCTGAGGTTTAGGGATTAAGCCTTTATCTAGTTGATTCATATGGATGGTTCTGGTAGTGATACGAGCTACTGTTTCTTGAATCAAAGTTTGGGGAAAAATGATTGTAGACTTGATCACTTGTATAGATCCATAAGATTAAATTCTAAGGTGCTACTCTTGTCTTAGAGATGTGCCTAGAAGTTTAAATCTTAGCTATGTTCATTATTGAATTGAAATATAGCTTGATTGCTTAGATCAATGATGTTGTCCTGAGATCTTAGTTGGATCCTTATACTTCTCTGATTGATTTTAGTGTTTAAAACCTCAGTGATGGATTCACCCCACTTGGGTGCTTTCTGAGAGTTTGGGTAATAGACAAATCATGTATGCTTGTCTAATCTTAGATAGATAGATCATGTGATGATCTATTTTACTCACCACACTTGTTTGATGTTGGGTTTGCCAGTGCTTGACCTTGTGGTGGCTTGATCTGGTGCTCTCCTAGTATTTCTAGCTCCTAGCTTGTCCTTGATCCAGCCCTTCACCTCTTGGTCCTGATGGCTTGATCTTGGTCTTTCTATCCACCTGATATACCCCTCCTCATGTCACCATTTTAGTGGTGTGATCCAAGGTTTTGTTTGGTGTGATTTAGCTTGGCTTTGGCTTGGTTTAGCTGGTGGCTGTTGTGCTTGGTGTTTAAGAATAATGGAATGGTGTGGGGATTGGCTTCCCACGGCTGTGTTGATGGTTTTGTTTGATTGTGCTGTTGCTGTGGTGTTGACAGCACACAGCATGCAGTTTGGTGTGTGTGTTGCCTGTGTGCCTGTTGCACTGTTGTGGATATGTTCTGAATTTTGAGAGTTACTGTTATCAGGTTACATTTTACCTGGCTGGTGAAACTTGCCCCTCCTTGCTGTTTATTTGACTTATGACTTAAAATTATGAAAGATACATTCTTTCATATTGGTGAAACTTGCCCCTAAAATACTCAACGATGAAAAAGTGAACAGTGCACTTCAATCAACTCTGAGAGTAAAATAATTCTAATCCTAACCTTCTTTTTCTTTTAAGTTTCTGTTTATTTTGCAAGTACCAGATTTGAAGATCAAGATTTTATTTTAGGCTTTTATTTTTTTCTTTATAGATTAGTTACTTGTAATAACTCTCATGTTCAATTGTAATATTTAATTTATTCTTTTGTACTCTTTATTTATTATTATTTTGTAATAAAGATTGTACTATTATTCAATAAAGAAATATTATTCTTCTATTATTTACTATTGTAAAGATTGTTTCTCATTTCATAAGTTACAATTTGTAACTCATTATTGAATGAAGTTTTGGAATATTCATGTTATTGATTATCTTCTTTTATTTAAAGTTTGAGTTATTATTGGTTAACTCTTAAATTAAATCAATACTCTAACATCAATCAAATTGAATTATAATTCAAACACTCAAGTTTTAAATTCAAATTTCATTTCCCAAAACACATAAGTCCACAAAGATCATATCAAAGTCTATAACAATCATCCTTCAAGACTATACCTAATCTCAAAGTATGAAAGAACCTTGATCACTTTAGGTTTTTAATTGGTGAAAAATATACCCACATTTTCACAGATGAATAAATGCAATATCACAGATTTATAAATCTACCCTTCGTTAGTTCCTAAATTCTGGGATGTTACACCAGTGCTTTAACCTCTCGAGACATCCATCTGTACCAGGAGTGATGCCTCTAGTCCTCATGTCCCGCTCCATAGTTTCCCACTTAGGGATGACACTCTTGTAACCACTTGTCCCCATTTTATGATGGTATTTCTTTTTGGTAGCATTTAACGCATTCTTTGCTGAATTTGCCTTTGCTACAGCAGATTGCTTGTACGTTACAAAATCGGGCCACTATTCTCTCAACTTATCGTTTGCTCCTAAGAAGTCTGGAGTTTTATTTTTTGTGACATACTTTGCGTATAAAATTTTATTGTAGTTCCGGTACAGTTCAGCCATCTTGCTCAGAGCCTACTCATTGACTTCCGCTCTTCTTTTAAGCCCACCCGGCCTTGGGGTAATACCATCTGCCTCAAATTCTTCATACTCTGGAGGTAGTATGAAATACGCTATGAGCTTCTGCCAAAGATCATCTTTGGCATCATCGGTGACATAACTATTGGATTCTTCACCGGGTTTCTTTGACTTATTCCATTCTTGAATGATGATCGACAGGTTGTGCCTAACAATCGCCCCGCATTGATTTGTAAACATCCTCCGGTGCTTATCTGGAGCAATCGGTTGTCCATCATCATCTATTTCTTCGATGGTGAACCTCTGATTACCATCCAACTTTCTGTTCGGCCCTCGTTTCGTTTGAGTTGTCGATTGCTTCGATCCAGTGGGCTAAAAGAAGAAGAGAGAGTGCTTAATATAAATATTGATATATCCAGATCAATTAATGCATAGAGGTAACACGAGGCTTTATATATATCTTGCCGGATCCTGTCGAGGGGCCATCATTGTTGTTATTGTTTGCAATTTTTCCATCCGGTCTTGCCCTTCGTACATCAGGTCTTCCTCTAGTCCATCACCGGATGGATTCAGATATGAGGAAATCTCTTCCTCGAGCTCGATATCTTCATCGGTAGTAATAAGAGGAATTCCACCTCTTATCATGCACTAAAGATCACTGCTTCGATCATGATCCATGACTTAACTATTACATAAAGAAAGTTAAACAAGTTAGAAAAAATATTATATAAAAATTTCCTAATAATATACTAAATAATAATTATAATAATACTAATAATAGCATTTATACAAAACCCTAAATATTACTAAGTATAATAATAATGCATATTATATAAACATTACCTAATAATATAATAATTATAATAATATATACTAATAATATACTACTAACATTTTCTAATAATATACTAAATAATAATTATGATAATACTAATAATAGCATTTAACCAAACCCTAAATATTACTAATTACAATAATAATGCATATTATATAAACATTTCATAATAATATAATAATTAAGCAAAATATATAATTATTATATACACTAACTATATATACTAACTACACTAACTATATATATACTACAAAAAATAACTAACTATAGTATTTACTAACTATAGTATTCACCGGTAATATATACTAACTACACTAACTATATATATACTGATTAACAACACTAACTATATATAAAGAAAATTAAGCAAAATAACTACCTACAAAAAATATACTACAAATTAAACTCGGTCGATCGGCGGCGGCGGTGCGGTCGGCGGAGAGCACGGCCGGGGGTGGTGCGGTCGGCGGAGAGCGAGCGACCGCGCGGGGGCGGGTGAGGTCGGCGGGAGCGCCGAGCGACAGGAACTGCGGCGACAGTGCGGCGAGAGGCGGCCGCGTGACGAGGCGTGGCCGGCGAGGAGGGGTCGGCGACGAGAAAAAATCGGGCAGCACCTCCCCGTAAGTTCTACGTCTGCGCGGATCCTTCATCTTCTTAAATGCTGAGTGCTTGGCGTGTAGGGGCAGCGCACTTATATACCCCCTTTAGTCCGGCGGTGCCTTGCCGGAGTAAAGACCCCCTCTAGTCCCAGGCGGTGACACGGCCCGGGACTAGAGATATTTCGGCCGCTTCAGATTTTCGCGTGCGAGCCCACCCCTCTAGTTCCGGGTTGTGCCAAAGCCCGGGACTAATGTGTTTTATGTAAATTTTTAATTTTTTAATTCAAATCAAATATAAAATTTTGGAAAATCATATCTACTATTGTAAAAATCCAAATAATACAAATAATATGTCTATTATTATTAAAAAATATAAAGAATCTTAATATAATATCCATACATCTGTTTGCATCATTTATAAATTGTGTCATCTATAAATTTTCTTTTTTTAATTCAAATCAAATATAAAACTTTGGAAAATCATATCTCCTATTGTAATAATCCAAATAAAACAAATAATATATCTATTATTACCAAAAAATATAAAGAATCTTAATATAATATCCATATATCTGTTTGCATCATTTATAAATTGTGTCATTTGTAAATTTTCTTTTTTTCAATTCAAATCAAATAAAAACTTTGGAAAATCATATCTCCTATTGTAATAATCAAAATAAAACAAATAATATATCTATTATTATCAAAAAATATAAAGAATCTTAATATAATATCTATATATCTGTTTGCATCATTTATAAATTATGTCATTTGTAAATTTTATTTTTTTAATTCAAATCAAATATATGGACAAAATACAAAACCATTGCGCTTGTTTGCATCAGCAACACATATGAATTCATGCACGCCACTAATAAACTCGGGTCAGTACCGTACACCCATTCCCTAACCATCTGCTTTATAGTAAAAGTATATCAAAAACCATTACACAACATGATAAATTTAATACAAGTTATAATGAAAGCTTCTAGAGCATTAATTTTAAATTTTGAAAAATTTACAAGCACCAATTTGTGAATTGGAGAAAACAATTAACATGATAAATGTGGAGTTTTTTATTATTGTTCTATCAGTGAAAACCTCATTCCATTCTAAGCTCTGAAACTCTAAAATTACACATTTCAATTTTCAGTAACTATGTGCCTAGTCAAAATTTGTTACACATTTTAAAATCCTTCTACTTTTAGAGCATGCATGCAAATCCATATCTCTATACTTCTAGAGCATTATTGAGCTAAAGTAGCAATAAGAGATGAAAGGATGAAGTTCTAACCTTTTAAAACTTTGGATTTGAGGGTTGCAAACTAAATCTTGAGAAAAAAATTGCATGAACTCGGCTTGCTTTTTTGAGTAAAATAACCACCATGGCTCGGGCCGTGTGAACACGAAGCTGTATTTATATTGAGGGACAATTAGTCCCGGGCCATGATACGACCCGGGACTAATAGTCCCCGAAAAGAGCAGTTGACCCGCTTCAGGTTACTAGTTCTGGGCCATATTATGGACCGGGACTAGAGGTCCAGTCCGGCCCGGGACTAAAGGCTATCGCAATTACTAGCCGTTGAAAGCGTCACGGCCACTAGTCCCGGTTCGTAACAAGTCGGGACTGGTGACATAGTTCGGATCGAACCGAAGGGCTGTTTTCCAGTAGTGCATGGCTACAGTGCTGAGAATTCAAAATGATACAATGCCACAAAAACGGCAAACAAAAAACAACATAGGACGGTCGAGGAAAAACAAGAGATAAAGATCCATTGTGTGTGTTGTGAAAGCTAGAACAAACATTGTTGCGAGAGATAAAGATATAAACGTTCGACAGTGAACGTAAACAGATAAACACATGTTACATGTTCGTACAAAATAGTAAACACAGAAACCAAAGAGGACGGAACGAATGGGCGATAAAGATTCATTGTGTGTGCATACATAATTGTTAAAAATACGCCATGTTGCGTTCATGAGAATGCAACACCGAGAAAGCGAAAACGTACAAGGACGCGAAATCGAGAACAAACTTGGTGTCGACTGATCATGCATGCCTAAAATTTTGTTACAAATGCCGATAGACAAAGAAGTAAACTTAAACCAATAGATTTACGTGCGTTGGTACGAAAATATCATGCGCATGTACATACTTTTACGAATCATATGAGAATAGAAGATGTAGAAGCCGAAAAGGGCGAGAACGAATAAGATATTATGAAAATGGTTTCATCACTTGGTTCGTACTTGTTAAGTATGAAATATTGTCGGCACTAATTTTTCAGCGGCTACATTGCCTTTACGTCGCTCACCCTTTCTGTATACATTAGTCCATTTATCCCAGGAAGCCTTGCCCCTGGGGTGCAGAGAGGAGTTTAGTAGTTAATACTGTTCATAAATAATTCAATGGTAGATTCTAACTTAAATTTAGATATTAGTTTGGGATATATGTTTCCCGAGCAGATGTCATTAATTTAACATTTCCTTGCGTGCATGCGTAGGCTCCTTCTCCTATTGGGGTCATAATTGTGGGACAATAGTCAAGAATTAGTGTGCCAAATACACTTTTCATCCGGTAATTGATTGGGTTGCATCTCATTCTATGATGATGACTAGATCACGACAATGCGTGTTGCTGCACCCGTCTACTTTTACAATATAGAATAATAAAGTCAATAAATATGTAGAAACATGAAGCATGAAAGTTAATTTGTATAACTATATTGGCAGTACTTAGAGGGCGGCCGCACCCGCTGCCCTCCGTGGCAGCGGTAGCGCCCCCCACAGTGTCGAAGATAGCGGCAGGGATGGCGCGGTGCTGCTGCTGGTTTTCCTCGGGAGTTGGAGGAACGCCGGCGAAAACAAAGGGCGGCACAGCTGTTTGGGCCGGGTATGAGGCCCTCCGGCGGGGTGGCAGTGAGGAGGTGGCGGTGCGCTCTCAGCACGTCTTTGGCGAGCATGGTGGCGAGCTGGGTCGTCGGGCCAAAATCTAGGATGCGAGGCCGATCTGGTCCGATGGGTCCAGCCACGGCCAGGAGGAGGGTTCTGGCGGTTCCACGGATCGCCGGTACCTGCAGCCTTGCGATTGGACTGCCTCTTTCCTCTCTTGTCACTCCGACATGGAGGTGACTGGCGGCGTGAGGGCCTGCTAGTCTCGTAAATAATGGCGACGGTCCTAGGATTCCTTATATTGCCAAGATGATGATATGTTGGTGTTTGTCCCCATCGATCTGGCGGAAGTGGCGTGTTCTGGAAGACTCCGTCGGCGAACTCCCATGGAAAAATAATGCCTGGAAATTGCCGAATTGAAGGGATTCGGTCGTGCGCACCAATGTTTTACTCTAACTGTTTGGGTTCAGATGGAGCGCTTCGAAGCTCTCTTGGTTGTTAATATCATGGGGCATGTTCTCGTTCCATGGTGCTGAGGGAGAATGTCATGAAGACTGGATCTGAGGACTGACAATGGTGGTCCGAGTCTGGATGGTGATGAGGAATTGGTTTGGTGACTCGTGACTTGGTACAGTGGCATGCAAGTGGAGGAGAGTGCAAAAGAGAGGTTCACAGTCCTACCTTTCAGGGTGAAAACCTAGGGTCTGACCTTAATTGGTTGTGTCTAGCAATGACCTTGTTGAAGGTATTGTTTTGAGAGCGTGGACTTTTTTCAGGGTGAAAACCTAAAATCTATGATCGGGCAATGACGGTGTTTGTGCACTGTTCCCTTCTTGGAGACGTCTCTCTTGGAGAAGCTGGACTTATGGTGTTGTCTTGGTGGTGGTAGTACCGCTGTTTCAACGAATGGGTCACTGTAGCAGATTTTTTTTTGTAATTCTTCTTTCTTTTTTGGCTGTGTGCATCCCTATGACCGCTAGGGTAATGCGTTTTTACAGAGGCTGGGTGTAATTGATATCTTTTGATATTAATATATGCTTCTTTTCAAAAAAAAAGGAGAGGGGTAGTATGATGATGTATTTTCTATTCTATTCATCAGTCGATTGTATTGCCGCTTGCAGAAAACATAACATTACCAGGACATACTGGAGCTGGATATTAGTTGCATGTAGATCATAACCAATTGTTTGAATCAAAACTACTAATGCAAAGTTTTTAATTGCTGGATCTGAATAACAATATCAAGTGCAACAATGAGACTACCATATGCTCTGAACATAAAAGCGCCTGCAGTAAGAATGTTCAAAAAAATTGAGAAAATCATGTTACCCGCAAGATTATGATGACAAACATAGAATCAAATACTCTAGGTTAAATGGATCAATTTGTATCTAACCTATTTAGGGATCATATTGTTGTTTTTGGCCGGCAATATAAAAAATAATGAATTTGGGTCCAAAAGTTAGAATGCCACTTTTCATTAGGCTGACAATTCGGACATGACTACCATGATCTCATATCCTAGTTATAAAAAATATCCATTATCTATTTGACGGTAGCGGGTGGATATAATTAATTAGGTCACATGAACGCCTGCAAGAAATTGTGATCAACTATATATTCAAAAAACCACCAAACTAATCATCTGATCTATGATGTTAATCACAGTTACTTTGTGGACCAGATGCCGAAGAAGGATCGATGGGAATATCTATTCTTCAAAACCTACAGGCATTCACCATGGAAAATTAGCAACTCTCAAGCAGAACAAACCAGATCTTCTGTACAACTTATCTCTATTTACCCAGTGAAACATGCAACATGATCAACTACGCCAAACCATCATTACAAAAAGCTGCAGCTCATAAAATCTAGGAACAACTTATGTGTGTTTATCCCATGCAATATAATTGAATGTAGAAATACAACGTGAAAATTGTAAGCTAATAAAATTCAAGGAGCGACAAGATTAAGGGTATGAGAAATCTTGATTAGTAGTTGAACAATTGGGTGAAATAAACACCAAACAATAATCAATCTACATTAACCAACATTGTATCGGGCAAACTGTTATTCGCAGTTTTCATTTCATGTATCACCATTAGTTACCAACTGAAAACACCTCCTTCAATTCCTTCTTGATCAAAGAGTTTTCTCACTACTGCATTTCTTACAGTTTGAAGGAAAGATACTTCAAGTATCAATATTAGCTACCTATTTTGTGTGGAACTGTATAGTGCAAATAAAACGTAAATAGCCACTAAACTTAGAGTTTTATAATGTATTTTCGAACGATTCACTATATTGACCAATTGCAACATATATAGATTTTTCTTTTCCTATCAGAAATCTGAATCAAAGCTGAGAACATCGCGAAGATATTTCTAAAAAGCAAAAAAAATTATAACTGGGGGAATGTAGACGTCATGTATCAAACTCACCTCACCATTCTGAGATATTTCTAAAAAAGCAAAAAAGTCAACAGATTATATATCGTCCTTTCCTGTAATAGCAACCTAAGGCTGAGATAATTTCTTATATGTAGCTCACATATGCCTCTCTAAAAATCCAAGTAATAACTCTAGGCCCAGCAAGCGTTAAGAATAGGTTGAATAAAGTTTCAGACAGTGTAAAACTGTTCCACTTACACTGCTTTCCACAACGTTATCTCCAAAGTGTGTTCCTGAGCTGCAAAATCATAATTCTTTGTTATCCAATATGATTGTGCAAACACATTAGGATCGATGAATGCACCAATAGAAAAATCCATAACCTTCAGAATAGGTAAGATAATAAGAATTACATAAGAAGTCAAAAAAAATATTAAATTATGTAACGTGGAATCTTATGTACCTTGCTGTCGAAATATTGATGCATGCAAATGATAGATGAGTGCAACCTGCTGATTTCCCAAAGGCTTCCAGGGGCGCAAACTCTTGTTGTATGAAACCATGTGGTCCGTTCAGTTGTGGTTGCAAGATAATTACTTGAAAGTACCATAAAGCCTGCGCTTCCTTTTTGGCCTCCAGCACTGTGTCCAGCTTCCTGATATAGTCAATAGCATGATTGAGGATGGATGCATGGTCGCTTCATGTAGAAGTCTGGCGTGAGGAATTATAGCACCTTCAGGTGATCGCTCATCCTATGCTGTCGGCTCTAGCAGAAGAGGGCGTAGAGCAGGCGGGCCTTCCACTGAGAGATAGGGGCGAAGAGTACCAGCTTGGACACTGATGGATGGCGTCGAGGAAGTGCAGAGAAGTTGTGGCCATGGAATCAGGTCTGGTTGCCAGGCTCCGGGAAAATTGGCATGTCTCCGAGGGCATCGCCGCTAATAGTCGAGATCGGGAGATGGACGCCACCGCTGAATGTCGAGTTCGGGGAGAGACGCCACGGCTCAAGGAGAGAGGTAAGATCGCTCAGGTTTAGGAGAGGTTGGGGAGCGGATGAGGCGTGGCTAGAGAGAGACCGAGAGTGGCTGGAACATGCATGGGCTTCCTGTGTGAAGGGCCCAATTAACCACAAAACACAGAAATCAGCTTGTGGAGTAGCGGCCCTGGAACGGTGGGGTGGTCCTATTTGTAGCGATTACACGAAAGCTAGGAGGTTAGCGACGCTGCGGGTTAGATGCGACGATCAGGAACGTTCAGTGGGTTGATCAGACGGTGTAGAGCTCCAAATTGCTGTGGTTAGCTGTAGGTAGTTCGGTTTCACTGTTTCTTAATTGTCCGAGTTTCATGCGACGACAATAAAAATCTCACCTGAAGTGATGGCTAGTCACGTCTGAGAAAAGGGAATCTTAACCATAAACAATCTTAAAGTGAGTAACCTTGATAGAACCATGTTCCAATTGATTCATAGTTTAGATAAAATTAATGGAAAAGATAGAAATAAATTGGATTTACTTTTGGCATTTTTTATTGATTCTTCAACATGCAGTTGAAGGGTCATGATGATTAGACCAACTTCCTATTTTTAAAAATTTATTTTTAGATAATGCAATGAAAGTTGTGTGCTCAACCTCCCTCAAATAGGAGGATCCTGCTTACAATCATACTGGCAGCAACATCTTTCAAGCCCGTTAAAATTTCCACAATCTGCTGTAAAATTTGTAATCCCCCACGTAACACATGAATGTTGGCACTTGTCTTGAGTGCAACCTGGTAGCTTTCCGCAAGAAACTGCAAAATAAAAGAGCACCGATCAAAGTCAAATTGTGTCGACATGTAAAGTCATAAGAACAAAGGAGTTAAATTACATGAACATGATATGCTTCCATCTCCTTGACCAAAGCAGGGCGACATGACCAACGCCATGATGATCGTGGCAACCACGAACAACGCCATCCTGGTTTTGAGAAGCGCCATCGGATGAGAGACCTTGTTTTTAATTGTATTTCGCTCAATGGCTTGGTTTCGATGTGATGCTTCTTTGCCCCCGCTTATAAGGATGTGTATAGATGAAACAAATGTGGGAGATAATTAATTCATTTTATTGTGCTTCACTACTTAGGGATATCTTTAGATATCATTAATTTTATGCCTCATAGCAATGCTTTATCCACTGGCTCAACATTAAACTATTGCTCCATATGGCATGTTGATATAAATATTCCCTACATTTCATTTTATACTGCTTGAAATGGTGAGGTACTCCCTCCGTTCACAATTAGATCGTATTCTGGGTTTAGTCAAAGTCAAACTTTTTAAAGTTTGATCAAATATTTAGCAAATAGAAGTATCTACAATATAAAACTTATAGTATTGGAATCTTCATAAGTTATGTTTTCATAATATATGTATTTGGAATAATGAATGTTTATATATTTTCTTATATTCTTGGTCAAAGTTGACAAAGTTTGACTTTGAAAAATGCTAGAGCGCGAAGTAATAAAAAACAGAGGGAGTAAGTATTAAATACAACATGGTCTGGCTGTAATTGAAGGTTCCATGGTATTGCACACAGATTTGTAAATGAATATATTACTTGTATTTGGATTTGTTGGGATCTGAATGAATATGTATTCATACACATATATAACTTTTTTCTCTTTTTGTTTCTCTTATTTTCATTTTACTTTTATATTTGGCAATCCTATTTTTATTTTGTGTACTTTCAATTATTTATTTTGTATTTTCCCTTTAAATATTGAAATAATAGATGGGCCTTGGTCCCATATAAACAATAAGTCCTAGTTACTCTCTAAGGCCGATGTAGGTTATCACAGGAAGTTCGGTACCATACTAGTGGTGGAGAGTAACCCGCATTTGGTGCATAAAAAATATTGTAGTTGTGTAAAAATTTGACCAAAAAATAACATATACAAAAACAGGCAAAAAAGTGAAATTTCTAACATATATAGCGTGTGCGTAATGTTAATATAGTGTTGTTTTTGGAAAATCCTTCAACCAGGTTGGAATAAAAGTCGTTTGTTGGCAAAATCTTTTATACGGGTATAATACTTGAAACTGAAAACACGACTAAAAGTTTTTAAAATTTTTGAACCTTTTTAAACTACTATTTCTTTTTGCAATATAGGGTACGTGCGCACCCAGGTTAACCGTTGTATTTTTGTGGAGGAGAGTAGAGTCCTCCTTATATATAAGGGATCTTATGCATGCTATTGGAGTTTGAAAAGAGGAGTGATTCACGCATGTTCCTTCTCCTCCGCCCGCCATGCCATGTGCATGCTCATGGTGTTTTGTGAACGAGAGAACCTTCAACCTATGTTCTCTGTGCGCTTATTTTCTCCGATTAGAAATGACATTACTAGGAAAACGATCGTATTGGATTTGGACTTCCGTGGTGCATATGGAAATGCGCCACTGAAGTCACGTCCCTGAATTGTAATTCTATGACGCATATTAAAATGCGCCATAGAAGTCTCAAAACCTTATGTGGCACATATTGCCAATATACGCCACAGAAGAGTTTTTTAAAATTCAAAAAAAAAGCATGCGAGATCTCAAACTTCTGTGGCGCATATTGCCAATATGCGCCACATATTTTTTTTCAAATTTTTAAAAAAACTGGCCGGAGGTCGACGGTTGAGGAGAGGAGTCCACCGGTGGAGGGCGGACTCGCCGGAGGAGGAGGTCGCCAGAGTAGGTGGAGGAGGGACTCGCCGAGGGAGGAGGTCGCCGGAGTAGGAGGAGGCTGCTGGTGGAGGAGGTCGTCGCCAGAATATGAGGAGGAGGAGCTCACCGGGGTGGAGGAGGAGGGGGAGGGAGGAGCTCACCAGGGTGGAGGAGTAGGGAGGAGGGAGGAGGAGCTCACCGGGGTGGAGGAGGAGGGAGAAGGAGGAGGATCTCATTGGGGTGGAGGAGGAGGAGGTCGCCGGAGTAGGAGGAGACCACCGGTGGAGGAGGTTGTCGTCGGAGTAGGAGGAGGAGGAGCTCGGCAGGGTGAAGGAGGAGGGAGGAGGGAGGAGGGAGGAGGATGAGCTCACCGGGGTGGAGGATGAGGGAGGAGGAGGAAAAGGTGAGGACGAAGGGGAGGAGAAGGAGAGAATAAGTGGAGGGAGGAGAAGTGTGGAGGATAGAAAGAGGATAAAAGAGAGGGAGAAGGGGAGTCGGCGGGATTTAAATTTTGAATCCCGCCCAAGACTTCTGTGGCGCATATGGGAGAAATGCGCCATAGAAGTTTCTACCCCTTTTTTTGCAGGAAAAAATCTTCTTTCTGCCATAACTTTTTAGTCTTTTCGAATTTAGGGAATCTGTAAAATCTTCAACGACTTTCATCTATTTAAATTGAGTAGGAAATTTCGAGACGATCATTGTGATATATTAAAAAAATTTCCTGACATCATATGCAAAAGCTATAGTCGATTTACCATGTCATGGCCTTTTTTGCAAAATACATCTAAATTCATGTTTTTCAATTTTCCCTACAACTATACGAAAATATATTTGTGCTTGTACATATGGGTCCGGTACCTATCTCATACATTGAAAGACTGAATGATGCTTTGAGATCTGTAAAAGCTACTACGAGAGAACTCTGTTATTTCCAATTTCTGCATTTCACCGATGAGAGTGATTTCGCGGAAAGTACATCAGAGAGACTGATGACTGTGAAATATAGTCATCCACGTCTGCATTTAAACTAGATATTATTCACATATTTGATGAAATATCTCTCTAAACCCTGCCACTAAAGCCTAATGATCAAAGGGATATGCAATCCTTTCTTGCTATTTTCCCTACGCAGATAATAATGTATGATGATGGGAATCACTACATAAATGCCAAAGATACGAGATTTTCGACACGTCAAAAAACCAGGAGTCGTGAAGTGGAGGCAGAAGCCTTAACGACCAACTATACGACAAAATTTTTATTTTGGCCGAATAGTTCCGGCTGTATAGTTTGCACTGACTTTATTATGTCAAACAAAACAACTTTTGTGAAGGGGCCCCTATATAAAAAGGCTTTGGGAGATGGGAAACATTGCTTCTTTTTCAACCTCAACTCTCCCTACCACCAGAAGCCGCCATATCGGAGGAATAGATCTAGATCTAAACCTCTAAACCCTTCTCCACCGCCATAGCCATCTTTCACCACTTGTAATAGTAGATCTCTTCTCCAATTGGCGACATTGTAGTACTATTTGCTATCAACCTTATGTTCTCTATTACAATGTTTACGATTATGGATTTCATCTCTATGTGTGAGTAATTCTCCTTGGCCTAAGGGCTTCGGCCTAGCCATGTAGCTTTTTGTGCATGTTATTTATCATAGATGGGATCATGTATTAGTTTGTATGACATGATGATTGTAGTACCCTATATTGCCTCAATCTAAGGACTTGTCAGGTACCCAAGACCCCGAGGATTGATCCAGGTAAAGGGAGTGTGAGTAATGACTGATCTGTAGGATGGGAACCCGAGTGACATAAGGAGTAGTACGGCTGTATCTGAGGGATTTACTTGGGATTAACGCTAATATCACTATGCATATTATTAGTTCTCTTTTTTCTATGGATGAGACTAGTAGGTTATTACTATAAGCGGTTGCGGAGGCGATAGCAATTATGGATGCACTGCCCACATATAAGTATCTTGCTCTAAAAATTACATGCATAGTTTATTATTATCTATTATTCACATCAGATGTTTTGCACAGCTACTGGTGAAAACCGAAGACCTTAGGCCCTCTCTCTCTCCATCGTCAATAACAACAACAACAACAACAACAACAACAAAAAGATCGCAACTCTTGGTCCGGTGAAAACACAAAAGGAATTCTAAAACTCTCGAAGGTCCATTTAAGTAATCTCACTTTGCTTTCTGCTTCCCGAGGAGTCGATAAACCAAGGTCTACTAGGGAAAAAGAGCTGTACTACATCTGTAATCCGGATCGAAGGTATCAACCCTTTTTTTGGCGCCGCTGCCGGGGAAGCAGTAGCTACCTTGGTGAGGTCAGTAGGAACCTTGCTAGTTTTAGTTCTTGTTTTTAATTTTTAGTTTGCTTTCAGTCTTTATTAGAAAAACCAAAAAAAATAGTTAATCTTTTAATTCTTGTTTTTATCATCATTAGTACTTGTTTCAGAAAATCCAAAAACATAGGAAGTTTGGCTGAAAAGAATCTAGGGGAGTTTGCAACTCCCAACAATGATTATTTGTGTACTCCTACTACACATCCAGCAATTGCTGCTGAAAATTATGAAATTAAGCCCCACTTTTTAAGTTTGGTTCAACAGAATCAATTTGGAGGCTCTGCTATTGAAAATGCAGGTATGCACTTAAATATTTTCACTGAAATATGTGATATGACGCGCAATAAATATGTTGACCCCGACGCGGTCAAGTTGCTCTTATTTCCTTTCTGTCTTAGAGGAAGAGCAAAAGAATGGTTGCTGTCTTTGCCTACAAATATAATTGCATCATGGGTGGAATATACTTATTTATTTATGACTAAATTCTTTCCACCTGCAAAGACTATGCAACTAAGATATAATATTACTAGTTTTAGACAGGAAGAGCGTGAGCCACTAGTGCTTGCATGGGAGAGAATGAAAAAATGCATGAGAAACTATCCCAGCCATGGGATGGAAGATTGGTTAATTCTCCATTTATTTTATAATGCTCTTAACCCTGTGTCTAAGTATATGCTAGATACTGCAGCTGGAGGAACATTTATGGGTAAGCAAATTACCGAAGCAAAGCAGTTGCTATACAATATGCAAGACAACCATGCCCAATGGCATGTGGAAAGATCAAACATGAAGAAGGTGAACTCCGTCACACCCCAAGAAAATGAAGAACTCAATGCTAAGTTGGATGAGCTCATATTAGCCGTCAAAGGTAAGGAAACCCAGGTAAGAGCTACTCCTGAACCAACTATTGAAGAAATAGACTTTGTAGCTCATGGTGATTATAACCCTACTTGGAAGAAAATTATAATCCAAATTTCCAGAAACATTATTCTAGTCCTGCTGGTAACTCTAATAATAATATTGCATCAAATAATAGTAGTCTCCAAGAAACTCTTAAATCTTTTATGGACTCAAAAAATGAGCAAAACAATATTCTAGTTAAAATTATGGAGAACCATGATGCTTTGCTTGGTAAATTATCTAACCAAGTTGTTAGTTTGAGGAATGATTTGTAGGCCCTCCAAGAAAGAACAAGGATTGTTAAGGCATATCTAGGTAAGATAACCAAGAGTCGAACTCTCATTCTAGCTGAATTTGCAGGTAAAGCTGAGCCCAATCCAGTAGAAGACCTCAAGATGATAAGAATTCAAAGGGAGGAGCCTGAAGAACTCGATTATAGCAATGATCCTTCACCGAACTACACAGTAGAAGATCTTGTAAAAAGGATCAATGTCAAGATTTCGGTAAGTGAAGGAAATGAGGAAGCTATGTATCAACACTTCGTTAATCAGGTAGCAATAAAGGTACGTGATCTTAGGAAGAATATAAGAAAAATTCTGAAAAATTACCCGTTAAGCTAGATGATATATTTGAGCCTACTATTAAGATTAAAATTGGGACTAATAAAATAGCTGCACTGTGTGATCTAGGTGCAAGTGTTTCAACAATTTCAAAGAGTATTTTTAATAAGTTAAATCTTGGCTCTTTTGAAATCACCGAACTAAAATTGCATCTAGCAAATTCTACTTACAAACAAATAGTAGGCATTAAAGAAAATACCTTAGTGTACATTAAAGGTTGTCCTGCTCTTATTTATTTTGTTATTGTTGACATACCTGAAGATGCTACTGTAGGGGTTCGTAGCATGGAAAACAAAAAATTTCTACCGCATACAAACAAACAAGCCAAGATCTATCTACTAGATTGTAGCAACGAGTCGATGGAATAACTCACCCTCGAAGATTCCAAAGTGTTTAACGAGAGCGGATTCTCGTGGTGATGTAGTCGTACTCTTGCCGATCTCAAGATCGCGTAGACGATCCTTCCGGCGCTGCGTTCCGGCAGCGCTTCCGCAGTCGGTCACACGTTCGGTACTCGACGAAGACCTTCCTCTCCCTTGTTCCAGCAGGCAGCGGAGGTTGTAGCACTCTCCTCGCGATTCCGGCAAGACGGCGTGGTACTGTAAGTAGAGGGAGATCTCGCAGGGCTTCGCCTTAAGCCGGAGCGAGTATGGTGGACTATGAGAGAGCCTCGGTGATCTAGGGTTTAGACACACCAAGGAGAGAGGGCTAGGCCAACAACTAGGGCTTGGGGAATCCCAAGTTGGCGGCTAGGGTTTGCCCTAGGCGGCGGCGACAGCAGGAGGTGGCGGCGCCGGCGGCTTGGAGCTAGGGTTTGCGGGGGGCAACTTGTGTGCTTGGAGGGGCAGCCCTGCCCCTCCTTATATAGGTGGGAGGCGCCCGGCCAGGAGGAGTCCTCCCCAACTCGGCTTCAAGGCGGTGGGTGGAGGAGAACTCCTCCAAGTAGGTTTCCTACTCTCCCTCCACCAAGCAAAATAGCCGTTTGACTTTTTCAAATTGGCGTTTGACTTTTCAAACTAGGATTTGATTTATCCCTTTATTTCGCTCAGCGATGACACCTAGTACATGATGCAACAATTCCAACTTGTTATGACACATTCATGTACCCTTCCCCTCCGGAGTGCCGGACATTTCGGAACCTTCTAGAACATTCCCGATGAAAACACCGGAACCATTCTCCAACCCCGAAACAGGACTTTCCTTATATGAATCTTATTCTCCGGACCATTCCGGATCTCCTCGTGATATCCCGGATCCCATCCGAGACTCCGAACAACATTCAGTCTCTTACTCATCATTCCATAACTACTCAACAACGTCGAATCCTTAAGTGTGTCTCCCTATGGTTCGTGAATTATGCGGACATGATCGAGACACTTCTCTGAACAATAACCAATAGAGGAATCTGGAAATTCATATGGCTCCCACATATTTCTACGATTACTTTGCGATTAAATGAACCACTTACATACGATGCCAATTTCTCTTTGTTTAACGATAGTTTACTTATCCGAGGTTTTGATCGTCGGTATCTCTGCATACCTAGTTCAACCTCGTTACTAATAAGTACTCTTTTCTCGTTCCCGTGATATGTGATCCCTTGTGAGCCAGTCACATGCTTGCAAGCTAATTGGATGACATTCCACCGAGAGGGCCCAGAGTATATCTATCTGTCATATGGATGGACAAATCCCACTCTTGATCCATGTGTCTCAACCAATACTTTCCGAACACTCAATGCCACCTTTATAGCCACCCAGTTACAGTGTGGTGTTTGATGTCATCAAAGCATCCTTCCAATGATGGTGATAAGCATGATCTCATGGTCGAAGGAATTAGTTACTATGTATCAGAAAGCATATAGCAATTGAACTATTAAATTGACTTGATCTTTATGCTACGCTTATCTATAGGAGTATGTCAATCATATCATTCTCCTAACGATATGATCTTGTTGTTAATAACATCTCAATGTTCATAATAGGGAAACCACAATTGACATGGTTATGCCCCGCGGGTGCATGATCTCAGTATACCTAGTCTAGCCCAAGGGAGGCCCACGGCAAATATACGTCGGCCCATGAAGACTTTCGGGTGGCCCAGGCCCATGATGCCTTCGGATCCTTGGAGAGCAAGACTAGAGTAGATAGGAAATTCAAAGGGGTAAAACCCTAGAACCTGTAACCGACTAGGTCTATGCCCGGGACCTGCCTAAGTCTATATAAAGGCCAGGAGGGTATGACCTAGATCTCACGACTCATACTTCCGCATACACACCTCCATGCCAGATTGCATATGCGCACCCCTGTAACCTTCGGTTCTGCCGTAATCAAGAGCAGACAAGCAGGAGTAGGGTTTTCCCTCCGGGGGCTTGAACCTGGGTAAACTTTGTGTCCCCGTGTTGCTTGTTTGCTAACCGTTCCACGATCTCCAGCATCCCCATCTTCTCCAAAACCCAAGTCCATAACAATGGGCATTGATGAGATCAAACCTCGTCAATTGGCGCCGTCTGTGGGAACTGGGGGCGCTGATTGTGCGATCGTGACGGTCCCAACCCGATTGATCTACAACTCTGCAGCAACGGAGAGCCATCTCCTCTTCGGTGCTTTCGACTTCACCGCCCACTCGCCGACCACCATGAAGGACTTTGAGCCCGTAGGCGACGGACTCGAAATCTTATTCAGGAGCTTCTGCTTCCAGGTGGGGCAAACTGGCACCCTCCGCCTCCCTGAGCGGGTCAGGCCCGCTTCGTGGGCCCCACACCCCGTGCTACACACAACATCATCAGCAGATGATTCCTATGATAGCAGCAGCTGCAACTCCGATCTGTGCGATCCGCCATCGGATGCAGGGACCTACGGTTCCGGATCTGAAAGCTGCGGCAGCAGCGGGCCAATCTACGAGCGCTACCAATGCGCCGCAGTCATCCAAAGCAACGTGGATCAGCAAACACCCAACCCGCCGCCTAACCCGCCAGAACGGAACGGTGGGAACAGAAGAAGCCAATCCTCCCACCCGAAGGGGAAAACAACGGCGGCCACGTCATCCGCCTTAGCAAAGAAGGATGGACCCAGGTCCGCGAAGCTATGGCAGGCAACATAGTACTGCCCGTAGACGCCTCGCGAGATATGTTGATGGCCTACCACCTGCTCCTAATCGAGGAGCACAAGAAGCAGGTCAAGATGCAGGAGGTGCTTGACAAACGCAAGCAAGCAGCCTCAGAGTCCAGCGCGCGACGAGCCGCGCTCTCCGCCATGGGCATCGGCTCCAGCTCAAACGCCAACCCAGGCAACAAGCACCGCTCTCGGATGGAGAACATGGATCCTAAGGAGCGCCGCGAGTTGACGCGAACTCTCCACACATCCTTCATGGAGATGGACGCCGATGGCAACGTCATCCCGAAAACACCGCAGGCTGCGATCATGGCAGCCACTGCGTACCTCGCGGCCCACCCACCTCCCGAGGGGGAACCGAAGAGGGCCATGCACAAGTCCGCACTTACCGGACTCGGACTCGTTGGAACCGCACTCCACCAGGAAGCTCCCAAGGAGCCGAAGAAGAAAGCTCCGGTCAGGTTCGACCGCAGCCCCACCCCTTCATCCGAAGAGGAGGAACATGACCTTCCCCGAAGGAAGAAGAGTTCGCGACGCCGCGAACGCGACTACGACGCCAGAGATGCGCTCACATAGCGCAAAATCGACAAAGCGCGAGCTAAGAGCGCATGCTCGTCCGAATCCGAGATGGACGAAGACGAAGGAGAACTCTGCTTAGCTCGATGCTTCAGCAGATCCGTCCGGCCGACACGGATGCTGCGAAATTTCAAGCTTCCTTCGGATACTCCGAAGTTCGACGGCACTCAAGACCCAAAAGCTTGGCTCAGCGATCACTTATCATCCGTCAAACTGCACGGTGGAAACAAGGAGACTGCCATGCAATGCCTTCATTGCGGTGACAGCGGATCTGGCTCAGCAGCCTATCCTCAGGGTCCATCCGAAGCTGGGATGAGCTAGCTTACAGCTTCATCCGAAACTTCAAGGGTACCAGTAAAAGGCCCGCCTCAATCGAAGAATTGCGAGCCTGCACTCAGCGAACGGGCGAATCCATTCGCTCGTACATACTACGCTGGTCCAACACAAAGAACTCCACAGCCCACATCTCCGAAGAGAGGGCCATCGACGCCTTTAGGGACGGCGTCAATCGCCAAGACTTCAAGGAGGATCTTGGGCGCGTCAAACCCAAAACGCTCGATCACCTCATGGACATCGCCAATAGGTGGGCCGACGGAGAATACTCCATTCACCGAGCACAATCGAAAGAAGAGGATGACTATGGTCGACGGCGAGAGCGCCGTAGCAAGAGAAGATCGCGCGTCTACGACGATCGCGACGGACCCGACATGGTCGTGGCTGGCTACGCCGATCGCCGTAACGACGCCAACCGCAACAGCGGAGGATACCGCGGAGGAAACTTCCGCGATGGAGGACGCCCAGTGTAGTCGTGGCAACGCCGCGACCGCGATAACGGACCCTCAGCATACGAAAAGCTTTCGGGTCCATGCACCATCCACTTCTACATCGACAAGCAGGATGGCAAAAAGAAGGCGAGCCACATGCTCAAGGACTGCCGCGAGTTCCAGAAGCTCAGTGAAAGCATGGTGCAGATGAGGCAGCAAGCTCCAATCCCTGCGTTCAGAAATGCACCCGCACCGGGTGAGATAGCACATGGAGCTCCTCCATCGCCACCTGTAGGAGGCCCGAACCAACCGGTCGCACCAGCACAGAACAACGCTGGAAACACTGGAAACGGGCGCCCTACGAATAGGGTGCAGAAAAAAATCACCCGACAGATCAACCTGGCCGTGGCAACTCCACCCGCCATCCCTGAGTACCTCAGTGGATCGGAGTCCTGCATCACATTCACTCGTTCGGATCACCCTTGCCAGATCCCTCGCCTAGGTCATGATGCCCTGGTGCTGGAGGCGCAGATCGGAGGTTTTGAGATGAGTCGCGTCTTCATGGACGGCGGCAGCGGCATCAACCTGATGTTCGCAAGCACTCTAGCAGCAATGCGGATCCCGCAGTGCAGCCTGGAACAATCAGACACAACGTTCCATGGCATCGTTCCAGGGAAGGGCATATTTCCCCTGGCAAGATATGGCTCAATGTCATCTTCGGCAAGCCGGACAACTTCCGACTGGAACGGCTCGAATTCGAAGTGGTGGACTGGCCATCACAGTACCACGCCATCCTCGGGCGTGTAGCATTCGCAAGGTTCCTGGCTGTCCCACATTATGCATACCTGCTACTCAAGATGCTAGGACCGAAGGGCGTCATCACAGTCCACGGGAGCTTCACCCGATCGGACCAATGCGACAGAGATTTCAACAGAATCTCCCAATCACTCGGTATGCAGGAGGAGCACCTTAGGCTCCGCGAGGTGACGGACAATGGGGCACCCCCAGTTGCACGACAAAACGCACCTGACATGTCTTTCGACTCCACGGTCAACACAAAGAAGGTGCAGGTCCACCCGACGGATGCCTCCAAGACGGCGCTGATCGCCAATGACCTCAGCCCCGCATAGGAAGGCGCGCTCGTCGAATTCCTCCGTGAGCACTGGGAAATCTTCGACTGGTGTCCTGCGGACATGCCAGGAGTTCCCAGAGAATTCGCCGAGCACGCACTCAACGTCTTTCCAGACACCAAGCCCGTCAAGCAGTCCATCCGAAGACTGTCCGAGCCACGAGCCGAAGCTATCAGCAAGGAAATCAACAGACTACTCGCTGCAGACTTCATCAGGGAAATCAAAGAAAGCGAGTGGCTTGCAAACACAGTCATGGTCCCAAAGAAGGACACGGACATCCTGCGGATGTGCGTGGATTTCACGTCGCTAAACAAGCACTGCCCAAAGGACCACTTCCCCCTTCCTCGGATCGACCAGATCATCGGTTTGACTGCAGGTTGCGAGAAACTCTCCTTCCTCGACGCCTACTCAGGCTACAACCAGATTCGACTCAAGGTTGAAGATCAGGAGAAAACGGCGTTTATCAAACCGTTCGGAGTATTCTGCTACAACACAATGCCTTTTGGGCTAAAGAACGCAGGTGCCACGTACCAGCGATGCATGCAGGCCTGCCTCAAGGACCAGATCAGTCGCAATGTTCAAGTCTATGTTGACAACATAGTCATAAAAACCAGGGAGGCAAGGACACTTATCGACGATCTCCGCGAGACGTTCGACAACCTTGATCGCTACAGGATCAAGCTCAACCCCGAAAAGTGCGCCTTCAGCGTCCCATCGGGTCAGCTGCTTGGTTACTTCATCTCTTAGCGAGGGATCGAGGCGAACCCGAAGAAAATCAGAGCCATCATGGCGATGGAGAAGCCAAAAAACATCAAGGGTGTCTAGCAGCTCGCAGGGTGAATAGCGGCATTGAGCAGATTCATCAGCCGAATGGGCGAGAAGGCCTTGCCATTCTACCAGCTGCTATGCAAGGCAGATAAATTCGAGTGGACACCCGAAGCCAACGATGCATTTGACAGCCTGACAGATGCCCGGCGCATATCTCGTCGGTTAAAAGCCTTCACCATCATCAATGGCGAGCTGTACAAGCGCAGTATTACGGGTGTACTACAAAGGTGCGTCACCATCGGTGACGGGAAAGCCATCCTCCAAGACATCCACGAGGGCATCTGCGGCCATCACGCAGGCAGTCGCTCCCTTGTCGCCAAAGCTCTATGAGCCGGATTCTACTGGCCAACGGCCATGAGCGACGCAAAGGACATCGTCCGAAGATGCAACGGGTGTCAACGGTTCGCCGACAAACCGCACGCACCCGGGTCAGAGCTCAGACCCATACCTATAGCCTTGCCTTTTGCTCAATGGGGCCTCGACATGATCGGCAAACTGCCAAAGTCCTCGAAAGGGGGACACATTTACCTCCTGGTCGCAGTCGACAAATTCACCAAGTGGGTCGAGGCCATGCCCGTCACCAACCAAAAGGGCAAAACTGCCGTCAAGTTCTTCGAATCCATTGTCTACAGGTTCGGCGCACGCATGCATCATCACCGACAATGGATCGAACTTTATCTCAAGGAGTTCCGGACCTGCGAAGGCCTCGGGATCAACATCACGTACGCCTCAGTGGCACACCCGCAAACAAACGGGCAAGTGGAAAAGGCCAACGGCCTAATCGGCGCCGGTATCAAGAAGCGCCTCATGAGTCCACTCGAACGGAAAGCTGGAGCCTAGACGAAAGAGCTACCATCCGTACTGTGGAGCTTACGGACTATGCCAAACATCTCCACCGGCTACACGCTGTTCTTCATGGTACACGGAGCCGAGGCCGTGCTACCAGCCGAAGTACGCCACCAGCCCCCCCCCCGGGTCGTTGCTTACAGCGAAGCCGAATCCACGGTTGCACTCGAAGATGCCGTCGACACACTCGACGAAGCAAGAGACGTAGCAGCAGCTCGATCGGCGGTGTACCAGCAGAGTCTCCGCAACTACCACGCCCATACGCCCAATCAAGGTCCTTCGTCGAAGGAGACCTCGTCTTGCGACTCAAGCAAGAGCGACCGAAGAAATTCGAGTCACCATGGGAAGGACCCTACATCATCACCGAAGTCATCCCAGGTGGCGCCTATCGCCTCAAGCACGTGGAGTCTAGAGTCGCATACTCCAACCCATGGAACATCGCACACTTACGGCGATTCTACCCATAGTTACCTACCCCTTTACTTTCAATAAGGCTTTTCAGCCAAGGCTATTCAGCCGAACAATGTACTTCCTCCATTATGATATAAATAAAGCTAAGTGCCTTGCCCCAAAATTTCGTTTCGTTATTTGCAACTTTACTTTATGCTACAAACGCACTCGGGGGCTCCCCGCACCTCACGATTTCATCGACTAAGAATCACACGTGTACACCCTGAGTAGCTGACAACGTCAGGCAAACGAAAAGGACACGTACTCAAACAAAGCACTGTGTGCTCACAATAAACATAAACCTTTATAACACAGGGCACAACACGCCCAGTCGAAATATACAAATTTTACATCTACCTCTTTTACAGGTACTACCTATTCTGAAGAATCACTTGAGCACGCTGCTCAAACAAATCTACTACCTGTTCGGCATACTGCCTTACAGCCGCGTAATGCGGACGCATATCCCACTCTCCACCATCCGGCCGAAGAGGTGGCCCAGCTGCTACAACAGACAAATCTACATCAGGCCGGTGCAGCCTCACAAGGGACAAAGCGGCCTTCACGCCCGCGACGAGCTGTTGCCGCACCAACTCCTTGACATTGCTCACACTTCGAAACTTCGATAGAAGACCCGCAAGGCTTGTTGGCACAGCATCCAATGGAAACATGACATGCAACACCGAGGCAAGCGACGTCTGCACCTGACGAAGCACCCGCGAAACCTGGTGCACACGATCCTGCACCATCGCCAGATCCATGGCGCGGTCACGATCCATCCAGAAGAAGCCGCTAGCCTCCATGTCCTGTTGAGTCAAGCAATTGACCCGAACAGCGACACGCTCCTTCTCTTCCCTCGGAGCAAGGTTATCACCTGCGATAATAGCACAAAATAAGAGGCAAGGCCAGCAGGCTCATTCGAAGAACTGAGTTGCAGCTCGAAACAAAGAACAACTTACATTGAAGCTGCTCAGACAGCCGAAGCAGTTCCGCCATCAATTACTCCTCTCTGGCTGCACCACGATCCGCCTTGGACTTCCAAACATCGGCATGACCTCGCAACCCGAGCAACTCCCTCTCAAGACAACGAACACGGTCCCGAAGAAAAGCGAGTTGCGAGGAATCATCCAAAGATGGACGCAGCTGCGCTGCAGGCGAGGTGTCAACGGGGTCAGCACCCAAAGGAACCTAGCATAGCAGAAAAGCAAAGGACATAAACATTCAGACAGAGAAGAGCACAACTCAGAAGAGTTCATTAAGCATATAAAGGCCACTACGTGGCACAATGATTGCGTTCCTCACAAATATTTACAACAAAAGAAGACTGCAAACTATCCTACATCTACAACGCCTAAGACGCGGCACCCTGAGTAGCCTGGGAGCCGAATTGCCTCGTCTTGGCCTCCCCCTGTTGCCGCAGCGCATACTCAGACAGCAGATCAATGAGCTTTGGCCCATATCGCTTGCAGCAAGCAGAATAGGCAGAAAAAGCTACCTCGGATCCATCCGTGGTCGTCGGCATCCGGGAGGTGATCTGGGGAAGGTCCAGCTCCGCTCCAGCCGCCAAAGCCATCGCCAGCCCGACGGACGCGCCGATGCCCTTCTGCTTGCGCTTGTACGCCGCGCCCGACAACAAGGCCTCCGCCAGGGCGTCAACATCATCAAGGGCCGCGCCCTTAGGGACAAGCTCCTTGTAGAAGCGTCTAAGGACTTCCTTCGCCATGGCAAGGGAGACAACGACGGTGCTGCAGCGATCTTCGACCGCTGCAGTAGCATCATTTAGAGCACTCCCGTGCTCCAGAGCGCCGCGGTCAAACTCGATGCTTGCGGCATCTGAGGCAAAACAAAAAGAGAAGACTAAGGACAGTAACAAAGAAGAAAGGCAAGAAAACGAAAATACAGAAGCAAACATAAGACACTCACCCGAAACAGCCTTGGCAGTGGCCATGAGCTTGTCGGCCACCTCTCTTTCACGCGTAGTCGCAGCCATGGTAAGCTGCTCCTCGCGGTCCGTAGCCTCCTATTGCAGACGCTCCTTCGCTTCAGCTGCCTTGGCCAGCTCCAGCTCAAGGCGCTCCTTCGCATCAGCGGCGTCCTCAGCCTTCTTCTCCGATTGACCAAGGCTCTTCTTGAGAGCGTCGATCTCACGGAGAGAAGTATTATGCTCCTCTGCATCCAAAACAATCAAACATCAGAAAGCAGGACAGAAATAAAGGAAGGAAGTACCCAAAGTATACGGGTACCTTGAAGCTGTCGGAGGTTGGCCTCCCGCACCAGGCGCTCCTGCACCAGCCGCTTGGCTTCCTGCACAAAAGGCTGCAGGAAGAAGAACCACCATTTAGAAAAAGGACTCGGGGGCTATGCCCAACAGGATAAAGCAGAAGAAAACGACTCACACGAAAACACTCAGGGGCTCCCCCAGTGATATACGACTTACATGATCCAACGGTGATGCTGAAGGCCCGCTGGCGAAATTCTGAGGCGCAACCACCTGCACCTCCTGCATAGGAGGGTTCGGAGCAGCTCCCCCCTAAGTTGCCACCGTCTGAGGATGAGGATACGCAACCTTCGACTCTCCCATCATCTCTCGAGCACCATCGCTGGAAGAGTCGTGGGAGGAGTGCCTGCACACGAAATATTTAGCACAAGAACAAAAAGTCAACAGCAGAAAGACAGCAGTATAAAGGAAACTTACGAGTCCAGCGAGCTCAGGTCGAAGACAGGAGGAGTCCTTCGGGCTCTCTTCTCCACCTTTTTCTCTTCCTTCTTCTCTTCCTTCTTTTCTTCCTTCTTCCGCTTCGCTGGCGGGTGCGGCGCTACAGCCCGCACAGGAATGGCAGGAATGGGAGAGGAAGAGCCTCCATGCCCGTCACTGTGATGCTCAAGGCATAGAGGGTTTCTGGGAGTCGGAGGAGTCGAGGCATCCGAAGACTCGCTGGAGCTCCGTGACTGTTTGCGTGTATGGTCCTCGCTCGACTCGTCGGCATCTTCCACCGGAGATCGCGCCGACGGCATCTCGGACACGGAATCCACCATGTCATTATCCGGGGCATTCGGATATTTTTTAGGCAATAGCGGTACCATGCCCGGCACCTTGAAGCTCTGCAAAACCAGAAGGGACTTTGTTAGCAAACAAAGGAAAATAAATACGCAGTCGACGAAAAGCGCTACGCGCACAAATCTACACCTGTGGAACAGCCAACGCCGAAGAAAACGGCGGAGTCAGCGACTTCCCCGGGATTTTCTCTCCGGCCTTGAACTTCAGCAGCGAGCGAAGGGTCCTGTCAAGATCCCCCTCGGAGATTTTCTCAGCCGAAACCCTCGCCGGATCATGGTGCCCAGAAAAAAGAAACATCGGGTGCGTCCTAGCCTGGAGAGGCTGCACCCGACGCTCGAGAAACGTGCGGATGATGTCCACGCCGTTCACTTCCTTCTCCGGAATCAACTGGAGATCCTCCACCCGACGGTAAAGGGCCTCTATCTCCGCCACCTCTCCATCCAAGATGTTGTTTTTCCAAGACCTTTTCGGCTCAATCTTTTGGGAGGGGTCAAAAGGAACAAGACCAAAATCTTGCCCAGGCACTACGGAGTCGCGGATATAAAACCATCGCCTCCGCCAGTACTGGACAGATTCGGACATGGAAAAAGAAAAGAAAAGCAGATTGGGACTGAGGGAGATGATGCAACCCCCAATGGGATAAACACCATCTGAACCAGACTGCCTCTTCACGGAATAAAGTTTCCGGAAGAGGTCAAAGTGCGGCTCAATGCCGAGCCAGCACTCGCAGAAAGTGATGAAGCAAGCAATGTGAAGAAGAGAATTTGGCGAAAGATGATGAAGCTGGATGCCATAGAGAAAGAGCAGTCCACGAAGGAAGTTGTGGACTGGAAAGGAAAACCCACGCATAACGAAGGCGAGAAACATAACCCGATACCCAGCTGGGGGACGGGGGATTGCCTCGTTGCCGGGGAGTCTGACGGCCTCCCTATCCATGGATCAAGCCCGCTTTGAAGTTTGCGGAGATCACTCTCCCGCGTCTCTGATCGCCGCCAACCACCGTCGGTGACACGGGTAGCAGTGGCGCTTTTCTTTCCTCCGGCGGAGCTGGTACCAACCACAGATGATGACTTCTTTGATTTCCCCATCGCGTTACGACGACACAGGCGGTGAGAGCGCAGAAGGGAAGATGGAAATATGGAAGGAAATTCTAGTGCGCAGCAAGAGTCGATGGAGCACAAGGAGGCAGTGAAAACAAGAACTAATGCGGTGAAAACAAACTGTAACTTTCCCCAATGATTATAACGACGAGGACGATGCACGGCAGCCGTCCATCCAGAAGACCTAACGCCAACGGCAGATCTGGCCATACACGTGTCAGCATCACAACGAACCGTCATTACCATGCCGTCCACTACGCACGGAAATCAAGGAGACGTCGTAATTATCTCCACGCCGAGCGTGACCGGTCAATTCAAGGTCAGCAAGTGGGACCCACGTTCGTCCAGTCAAGTCATCTCTGGCGCAGCAGACGCTTGAGGTCATTGATCGTCAGCAATGATGTCATCAAAAGCTATACTAGCAACAACTACAAGTTCTTCGGCTTCAAAGCTAGGAGTACTCACTCGAATCTACGATTCGACTAAATACTCGGGGACTACTCCTATTAGGAGCACTGGCCGCGCACCCGAAGGATGAATACGAACTATTTCTTCGAGTCCTACATTGAGTCTGCGACTCCACTACGGACTCGGGGGCTACTCCCATAGGGAGGACGGATTTAAGCATCCGAATTTTTTTGTGTTCTACAGACTTAACAACTGAACAATGTTTGAACTAAAGTCTCCGCTCGAGTCTACGACTCGAACAGACACTCGGGGGCTACTCCCATAGGGAGCGCTGGTCGCGCACCCTATGAATTCTTCGACTGCGATCTTTCGGATCAGCATGCAAAAACTTTTCGGCCATTCTGCCCCACCAAAATGCTGAGTGAGCAACGATCTCCTTGGCCACCCGAAACACCTCCGTGGTGACAAACATTCGGATGTTGTGTCTGCGACACAAAGATAAGACCTACAGATATCATCTGATGGCCTGGCAACGCACATGACTGCGCTCTGCTAAATATGAACCCGTGCCAACAGGCGCGATGAAAAATCCCGACGGACGCGTTGGGTACATTAATTAAATTCACTGGAATTCAACTCCTGTAAGTCCTCCGCGGCTTGAGTCAAATTACGCCAGCATATGTTCTAGTTTCGAGTTGAGGGACTCAAACCTAAGGAAGATTGTGTTGTTTTGTCCTAAGACAGTTAACTGACCCTGATCCGTCGGGTGAGTCAGGCACACGCATCAACAATCCCTACACATTGAACTATTGAAATACATAGTTGCACCCAAAATATTGAAGAGTCCTCAGCCGAACCTACGATTCGACTGATCACTCGGGGGCTACTGACATGGTTATACCCCGCGGGTGCATGATCTCAACATACCTAGTCCAGCCCAAGGGAGGCCCACGGCAAATATACGTCGGCCCATGAAGACTTTCGGGTGGCCCAGGTCCATGATGCCTTCGGATCCTTGGAGAGCAAGACTAGAGTAGATAGGAAATTCAAAGGGGTAAAACCCTAGAACACAGAATCGACTAGGTCTATGCCCGGGACCTGCCTAAGTCTATATAAAGGCCAGGAGGGTACGACCTAGATCTCTCGACTCATACTTTCGCATACACACCTCCACGCCAGATTGCATCTGCGCACCCTTGTAACCTTCGGTTCCGCCGTAATCAAGAGCAGACAAGCAGGAGTAGGGTTTTCCCTCCGGGCTGAACACAGGTAAACTTTGTGTCCCTGTGTTGCTTGTTTGCTAACCGTTCCACGATCTCCAGCATCCCCATCTTCTCCAAAACCCAAGTCCATAACAATGGGCATTGATGAGATCAAACCTCGTCAACAATCATTTATTAACCAAGTATACAAGGGAAAGAGGTGGGACAGTTGCTAGGGAGGCTCTCCTGACGCCGCCTTCGTGTCTCTGCAGCTCGGAAACCCTGAAGTCTAAATTCGACAAGAAAAATGGCAAATTCCATGCCAAAATTCCTAAATCGAAGCTCTACATTAGGGTTTTGGGGGTTTGGTTTTCACGCATACCTGCCTGGAAGACGAAGGGGTCCTCAAAGGCGAGGGATAGCGTCCACACCATAGGGGACCGGAGGCGGCAGGGAGGAGATGCAGGGGACCGGAGGCGGCGGTGGTGGAGGTCCCCGACAGCGGCAAAGATAGACAGTGTGGGTCAAGTACTAACCTCGGCGGGCGGGGAACGAAAAATGTGGCACATATCTGAAATATTTTTCCAAATATTTTTAGACCTTGACGCCAAGTACTAACCTCAGACGGTTGAGAATGGAAACCTCTCTAACAACTTCCAAATTTCATATTTTGTCGCCAAGTACTTTCCTCAGGCGGCTATAAATTACAACCGTCTCGAATTTTAAAAGGACTAATTCAAATTTCACACAAAGGAAATAATTAATGGAGAGAAGAGGCCCATTAAGATCGAAAGATTTGGAAGATGAGATCGGCGGCCTAGAGCACTTATCATATAGCGTTAAATGGCTAATTAATATGAATTATATCCAAAACATAGAGATGAAACTAGCTAGAAATTGACAAAGTTGTGGTTCAGGCAATAATCTAGCAAACAATATTATTAAGGTCATATGGTGTACTCTTCCGAGTATCACTCCTATGAGTCCGAGTCCGGTAGAGATGCCAAATCATTGATAATGTCGATGACGAACATCATATGTAGGTCCCTGCGTGTGGTGGTCAACCTCGCAGTGATGAGTATGGCTTGTCCAATCTAGAGACACTTGGTTTGGAGGAAGCTAGTCCACCCGTCAGTGGTGAAGGAGATGCGGCCATCAAAATCCGATTTGTACTCGAGGGTGCTGATGCCACCTCGTGCTCTAACGCGTACTCCAACCAAGCCATATTTAGGGATATGAAGATGATAAACCATGTCCTTAGGTAATTTCTATGAGGCAAAGGTAAGATGACTCGATGTTACATGCGACCATTATCGCAAGTAGATCGATATGTATAGCTTCGTTGACATGATATACTTACCATAAGGCGCCTCTCAACATTCGTCTTCGTCAAGCGGGTGACAAATGGCACCCCAATTATGGAATTACTTGGTGGGATGATTCGTTGGAGGTGATCTTTCTCACCGTCGGTAAGTTTGCATCTCTGGGAGATAATTGGTGATAACTGGTCTATAGGCGGTTCCTCATCTTCTTCCTCTTCTTTGTCATCTTCTTCCTCTTTGCCAACATTGTTTAGATAGATGACAGTTATCCTTGGTCTGTCTCCTTGCAAGGAAAAGCACACCAACTGACCATCTCCAGTGAGATGGTCATCAGCAATGAACCGACACCACCCTTCACCTCCCAATTGAGTCCTAGATGGCCTTTTTCACACTGCAACCGTGTATATCCACCCACAAGCTCGGAATTGCACCGTATATCCTGTGAGCTCATTGAAATGTGCCCTTGCATTGCATGGGACAATATGTGCACCAAAATCAGACTTTAAATTAACCATTTTAATATGCTGACAAGTATGAGATGAATTTAAATTGTACGAGTGTCGCAGAATATATCACCAATTTCTCGAAATAACCAGGTACGAGATGAACACTGAACAATGAGCCAGTTGACAAGATTCTTTCCTTCCAGTGAGTCTTGCAAAGATGGCACATTGTCATATATCTTGTCACGGGGAAGGGGTGGGAGGGTGTCGGCGTCGTCGAGCCAGTCGGCATCGATGCGTGGCGACGGCCTCGTTCTAGATTTAGGGGCGGCGGGGGGAGGGAGAGAAGGGGGAGCGCTGGATCTAGAAGAGTGGAAGTCAGCCTGTGGGGGATTTCTAGATATTAAATGGAAGGGTGGATTATGAAGGAGGCCACCCATAAAAATAACCGTCTCTACCATAACAAATTATTCGGGTTCTCTGCCTGTATTCGAACCATCCGGATTTTGGTCATCCTAATATTTGAGAATTATTGAGGACGAAAAGGCAAATGAAGGTGGTTATACAAGTCCTAAGACTGAATTAGGTTGATATGCATTGAAGAAAATATATGGTGTAGTACAAACCTTGGATCTTATCCTTAAAGGTATGATATCTCCTAGTGTTCCTTCGCTTGTTGCATAGCAATAAGGTGCAAGTGTCTAGAAATCGACTAATTCCAATGTTTAATCAGGTTGTGAGATCATTTGGTTATGCAAATATGAATTTATCATCAATTTAAACTATTTTCACCAATTTAAACTATTTTACATGAATTTTGTGTAGTGGGAACTCTGGATATATTCGGACACTCCAGATTTTGTTAATCCTAAAACTTGCAAATTATATTCAAGACCAAAAGGAAAGGGAGGTGAATATATTACACACATAGTTGTTCACAACACCGAATACTTCAAACATAGTTGTTCACAATATCTCTAACATAGTTCCTACGTTATATCTAACTAAACAAAATAATGATTCAGGGTTGTCCTTGGAGGGTTTAGCGAATTTTCGTCACGAACAAGCCAATGCAGTGTTTCCTCATTTTCACCCTCATAGAAACTAGTGAAGCACCTTGAAGTTGTTTCATGTTACAGAAGAGGTTCCAACCATTGGAGAACACTATCTGGTTCAATCTGCCATGCAAGATAGTGTACTGGCCAGTAACTGTGTCGTCCATGCCATAACCATGAAATAAAGTTCTGCCATTCTTTGGGATGTTGTAACCAAGTGCAAAGCTTGATGGTATGACCTGAAATGATAAAATAATTAAAACACATTAGTAAATTATAAACACACAAGTAAAATTGAAACCATGTCCTTATTAGGTACAATAACTCACAAAGTTGTTGCTAGCTAGATTAAGTGCACTGAGACTTGTAACATAGCATTGCATGTCAGAGAGATGGAAAAAACCATTCTCATCCATATTCTCCTTACATCCTTCAGCATCTCAAATATAATGGCATACATGTATTCCACTGTAATGACATACATATGTGTGAAAACACTCCTTTATAAAACACTCATGTACAAAACACTCCTGTAGAAAACACATTAGTAAATTATAAACACCTCTAATGTAACTACTGGTTGGAGCCCAAGGAAGGCCCACATCAGGACACGCAGCCCATGAAGACTTCGGGTGGACCAAGCCCATGACGTTTTCGACTCCTTGGAGGACAAGTCTAGATTATATAGAATTTCAAAGGGTACCAACCCTAGTTTGTAACCGACTCGACCTAACCCGGGACCTGACTATCTATATAAAGGCCATGAGGGTACGGCGAGAAGGATCTCTCAATTCACCGCATACACATCTCCATGCCAGATTGCATCTGCGCAGCCATGTAACCTTCGGTTCCGCCGTAATCAAGAGCATACAAGCAGGAGTAGGGTTTTCCCTCCAGGGGCCTGAACCTGGGTAAAACTCGTGTCCCTGTGTTGCTTGTCTGTTAACCGTTCCGCGACTTCCAGCATCCCCATCTTCTCCAAAACCCAAGTCCATAACAATGGGCATTGACGAGATCAAACCTCATCATCGGGGGCTTCTAAAAACATCAAGGATATGTTTATCCAAGCCTCTCCCGCGGTTGCTCCTCCTACCCCTGCCGTCCAACCTTCAGTTGCACCCACTGGGTATCCGACCAAGGCGGCATCAGATTCGGCCACATTCCTTCATAGGAGGTCCCTGATGCTGCCGCATTGGCCCATGTTGCCGGCGAGCAGGCGACACAAGAAAGCACATCTCCAAAAGTGGTTGAAGCTCCGGTTAAGGATGCCACTTCAAGCGGTAAGGAGCTGATGGTGGGAGGCGGATCTACGGCGACCACGAGCCAAACATAGGTCCCCAAGATTATCTTTCCAACACTCATTATAAGCGCCTCTGTGGTGACTCCTGGTACAACGCTGACTTCTCCCACATGCGGTCTTGAGGAGCTTATCAAGCAGGCGGAAATCCTCTGAGTTAACACAGTTGCCTTTGGCAAATTATTCACTAAGAGTGCCAGCAACCTCAAGATCATCGCATATGTAAGTATTCTATGCCTTTGTATTTTATACATAATATTCCACTGTAGCCCCTAAGGATTTAGATGGAAAACATTAGGTCTTTAGTTCTGAATGCTCGAAGAGTGGCTAAGTAAGAATCTTTGTACTATAGCCCCAAGTATCTAGTTTGAATGGGAAATTCCAACTAGATACTTTCAGAGTAGCATACATAGTGTATGTAAATTTCACTACTGTAGCCCCCAAGCCTCTAGTTAAAACAAAAATAGTTCCGACTAGATGCTTAAAGGAAGATTAAGCATGACCTTTGAGTTTAAAACTCGTACTGTAGCCCCCGAACATCTAGGAGGAAATATTTTTTCGGCTAGATGCTCCAAGTAGACTAAATATATTTATTTGTGCAGAATGAGAATGCTTGGAGGGTGACCGCCAACAATAAGTTCCACAAGATGCGCAAGGATTTTGAAGTTGAAAAGGGTAAAACTGCCTATTTGAAGCAACAAATCACCAATAACAAGATTCTAGTTTCTTCTCAGTTTCATTCTCAACTTGCCCTTGTGCCTTTATCTTCCGACTACTCATTGTGCTCTGTCATTTATCCGAGTTGCAGAAGCTATAGCCAAGGCCAAAGAAATTGTCGAGAAGTACAAGCACATTCATGAGCTGGACAGCAAGAACAAAATCTTGAAGCAGGAGAGGGCTGATGCCATTAAGATGCATGAAGAAGTGCTAGCTGTCGTGCAAGAATCTGCTAACACAAAGATAAACCGCCTTAAGGAAGAGATCGTGATCCTTAAGGAGTATAAGAAAGCTGTCAATGAGCAGAATACTCGCAACCTTGAGGCGTACAAGACTCTCTGAAAGGAACGGGACTCCATGGCAAAAGTTCTTCAGCAAGCTGAGACCAACGTCTTTGGTAAGCGTTTTATCTATCTTGTACTTCCGTAAGTTAGGTACTTTTATCTGATTTGGTAAACCCATGACCTTAAATGCCTTTGTTAGAATGCAACTCCCATTGGCCTAGCCAACTTGGGTGACAGCGCTCCTTTGCCAAAAGAGTGCATGGTTCTTGCCGGCAAATTTATTGACACCGCCATCACTCAAGCTAAGGAGATCGCCAAGCCCTTGGACATCAACATCAAGGCGATGGACACTGTTATGAAGTACTCGGAAATCCTTTGCCGAACCCCCGAGCATATCGTAAGAAGGAAAGCTTCATGTACCCGGGCTAGCGCTAGGATGGCCCTAGCCATGTTCAAGGCCCACTACGACGATGCCGACATTGACATGGTGACCACTGGTCTCCCTGACATGGATGAAGATGGAATGAAGATCGACAACGATGCAATCTGGTCTTTGCTTGCCGGCTATGACACCAAGGTCACCCAATTGGTCAAGGCGGACGTTTTCGTGCCTCTTGAGGTTATTGATGCTGACCAGACTGGGTCTTAGTCCCTAAAAACCACCGACTTTATTGAAGAACAAGATGGCTCTCCCGTCGCCGATGATGCAGCTTCAAAATCGCCTGCACAAGAAGAATAAACACTTTGTAATATTTGTCTCTTCTTATCAGTTATTTATGTGAAAAAACAATGTGGTTTACTTAAGGCGGAAAACTTGGCTATAAGCTTCCAGCTACTTAAGTACTAGTTTCAGCATGTATGTATGTATGTATATATTTTTAAGCAAGTGCTTGCTTATCCATTACTTTGGTTTTTATGCTTGACCTTTCGTGAGTCGGAATACCCTAAGTCAGAACCATGCGCTAAGATGATGATTCCCAATGGCACCATAAAAAACCTAAGCACAAAATCGCCGACTTCGAGTGCCGAAAGTCACCACTCCAGAATCCACATAAAAATAACAAAGAAGGTGTAGACCAGAAAACTTAATCTAACGCCCGTAGTCGGAATTTTCATAAGTGTAAATGCAAAGCTTGTGCATAGAGGTTTTACATGATCCAAAAATGAATACTAAAGGAGGTAAAAGATTCAGGCATATGAGTGAACCAAAGAGCTTTTTTTCTTTGATCATATAAGATTTACACAGTAGATAGTAAAATATGGTAAGTGTAGAAAGGACGTAGATGTGCTATGTTCCGTGGCCGATCAAGCTTCGGGTAGTCATCATCTGGGTCACGTCGATTGCTGTCGTCAGATTGTCGAAAAGTATGCCATAGGGTGTCCTAAAGGGATTGAGAAGATGGATGTGAAACGCACAGTGTTCCGGGAGCGGTAAGCACAAGTTTACCTAGGTTCAGATCCGACTGCGGTGATCGGATCCTACTCCTGCTAGTAACCCAGTAATATATCAGCGAGAGCCAGATGTTATAGAGGATTACAAGAGAGGTTCGCCTCTGTGAGTAGGTTGTATTGTGTGTGCCCTAAAGGCTCCCCAAGGTCTGGTTTATATAGTCACCATGGCTTAGGGTTACAGGAGAGACCTATCCGGCTATGTTACAGTGTCGGTAACTAGGTACAGCTTGGACTACAAGTAATACTATAGGCCAAAGTCGGTAACTCTTCTGGCCCTTGTCGTAGCCGGAATTGACTCCTCCTCTTTCCCTGACTGGGCCGCTCGTGAATCAAAGCTCTAACCTGTTGGTGGGCCACCATGGTCAGCGAGTCCTGTGGGTATACCTAGAAAGTATATCCCCAATAGTAGCCCCCGGAAGTCTCCAAGATCCAAAGTCGGATAAATCATCTAGCTTGATGGTTTCTTCATCTTGAGAATCTTGAAGGGTTCCCGAAAACTTCATTCAATAGTGTAGGATTCTGAGTATTATCTGAGTCGGATATGTCTTCTTAACTTCAGTCATTTTCCTACTCGTTTCAAAACATGAGCCGAATTTAAACAGTGCCATACAGTGTGACAACTTTTTCAGCTGACAAACATCCCGTCAGCACGATCGTTGGTGGATCCGTTCTTTACGTAATAGAACACTGTTTTAATGCACACGCGAGAATCGAGGGGGTGGAGGCGTCGCGAGGAAGCCTCCTCTCTATCTCCTATATGCGTGGCGCAAATCGCTAGGATTATCACGAATCTCGACGTAGAGGTTAATAAAACCAGAGATTTCTTTCTCCCGGATTCATTCCTCGCCATTCTTCATTGCCTCCTCGTACTCCTCGAGCGCTCCGCATCCTCCCCCATCTGCACACCCAAAATCCCTTAGTGCCGCCAGTTCTTGACCTTCTCCGACGAGATGCAAACGCCATCAAGCTCTGGAGAGGAAGCGGCAACAAGCACTACAGCGGCAGATGAGAGGAAGCTGCAGGGACTCTGGGTCCCAAGAGCCATGGACAACTCTGAGCTCCAAGTTATGGAGGACGAGGGCTAACTCTTCGTCGGCGCGTGGCAGAGCAGCGCTGGAGATGTCATTCCTTTATCGTGCGACGCGAACGAGTTCTCTTCGGTACGCACATCGACCATGGCCTCAGCCTTCCACCGTCGGAGTTCTTCACCGAAGTTCTCCAATACTACGGTGTGCAACTTCATAACCTCCCTCCCAAATCTTTGCTTGAGCTTAGTGCGCACGCAGCTCTTAGTGAGGGGTTTCTTGGCATTAGGCCATGTCTTACCCTTTTCCGGTACTACTATGGTACCCGAAAGAATTCCATCAACGCCGGTGTTCCTTACACCACTGGCACTCTTCGCTTAGTCCTTAGGAGAAACCGGATTTA
This sequence comes from Avena insularis, assembly GCA_023614405.1. Taxonomy (NCBI): domain Eukaryota; kingdom Viridiplantae; phylum Streptophyta; class Magnoliopsida; order Poales; family Poaceae; genus Avena; species Avena insularis. The sequence continues at coordinate 341,015,312 of CM042689.1, read as the reverse complement.
TCCTAGGATTAATGCTAGTGAATTAGTTAAAAGATGGGCCAAAACCTTCTTTTATCATAAGGATATTCCAGCTCTGAACAAGGCGCAAGGTCTTCTAGCCGTCGTCGACGGTGTCGCTCCCCACCAAGAATCGTGGGATGCAGAAGCGCCGGAACTGTCTGAAGACTTGGTCCTCGCCAAAAGACGGATCGAGTTTTGATGAAGAATAAGGGGCTCCGGGGATCCAACTTGATCCACTACTGGCTGGATTGCCGGGTATAGCCATTGCAATATCACGGAGACCGCTTGATGCATACGGTCACCAGAGAACGAAAAGACAACCTGAGGGTCAGTCCAATTCACATTTCTACGAAGGACTAAAAGACCCGGATGCAGTTTTTGATTAAGGAGAGGGTGGAGAAAAAGATCCATGAAGTCTCCATGAAAATGTTCACTGCTGACCGTCCTCTGACTCAGGTAAATATTTCGACTTTGTTTTAAGCTTTTTCACCCTTTTTTGCCTCGTCACCCGACTTTACTTTTACTGACGTACTCAATACTTATCAGCTCGAGAAACTCCCCGAATCTGAGCTTGCCCCTCTTGGGGGCTATCTCTCAGATGACTCAGAGGCGACATAGGACGACGAGGCGAGGGAAGTTCCTGCCCTTCCCCCAAGAAGCGTAAGACCAAGGAGATTGTTGTTACCGCTAACACACAAGTATTTCCAATGGTTAAAAGGTAATTATCTTATGATTTTTAGTACTTTGTACATTGTTTCTTTCTGAAGCACACCTGACATTCATTTCCTGTGTGTTTTAGAGCTACATCAGTTTTGAAGAGTAAGCTTAAGTTGGAAAGCAAGCCATCTAAGCATCTGCTAGCAGAAGCTTGCATTATCTCCAGAGATGCCTCCTCCAACTCCCAGCAGTACTCAAACCTCAGCACCAGAGGTTTATGTCTCTCTTAGTTCCAGTTCCATCATCCTTGACGCTGCCATGACCTCGCAAGCCCTGGCTACCATTGGTAACCAGGCAACTGACAAGGGTGAACCCGTCAAGGGTAATGATCCCATGGTAATGTCACTAGGAAGGGTTGATGAGATTGTCGGCTCTGCTTCCTTCGGCCTGAAACGGAAGAAGAAGGAGGAGATTCTCAAGCTGGTGCAATCCAGTCTCGAGAAGCAAGTCCTTACTCTAGAGGCATCAAGCCAAGAGACAGAGGATGTCAAGCTGGTGAACCTCTTGGACCAAATTTTGGTCCGAGATAAAAAGATTGAGTCTGGCGAGCTTCCAGCGATAAGCGTTTCTCCCCTCTCCCTTGCCGAGAAAGTGTTCCACAACACGAAACTCGGATTTGAAAAGTTACACCTGGAGCACATTGTAAATTTTCCTATTCTCGTTTGTAGTATTTTATTATCATGTCCTTTAGCCCCCAAGCATAAAGTCGGATAAACGATCATAGCATAAGATCCGAGTTGATGCTTATAAGATGAAAAAGAACGATATAGGTAGCCCCCAAGGCTCGTGCTGGATCTTGAATTTTGTTAAAGTTGCAGCCCGAGTCTTAGTAGCCGTCTGAAGATATTCTGTCTTTAACTTACAGAAAGTTGCATCTTACAACCAGGATTTGCTCAAGAACATTTGCAATAAGCGTAAAGAGATTAAGGCCTTGCGTCTTGAGAATTCCAAGCTGCAGTTTGAGAAGGATGAGGTGGAAGGTAATCTTTTCCGACCATTAACCTTAGTGATTGTCATAGTTAAACTATTTAGCTGACTGATAGTTTTTTCTTTGCAGAATTGCTGAGCCAATCCAGCAAGATGGTGGAGGAGGCCGAAAACTTCAAGGTCTTACAAATGGAAAATACTAAACTCCGGGACGAGCTTGAGAAGCTTAAAACTGAATCGGAGAAATCCGTGAACTCTGTCCTGGAGTCAAGCAATATGGCGACCGAGAGGCTCAAGAAGCTGTTGGCCTTCCGCAATAAACAACTTGATGATTCGAGGAAGGATTTCGACAGCCAGAGGGATATAGCCCAGGCCACAAAATAAGAACTGGAAAGTCTCCGGGAGGAGCATTCTTAGTGGAACCACTATGTTAGGTAATATTCCCCACTTTACTCTTCCTTTGATTTTTGACTTTCTTTTAGTCAGATTTTGATTTTTGTTTTTTTCCCTAGATCCTCTGCGTCTTTCTGACTCCTCCTCTGAACCTCGTCTTGAGCACATCAAATTTGTCAGAGATATTCTTTTCAACTTTCGCCATCGGTATGCTCCAACAGAGGTTTGCAGTTATCCGGTTCCCTGCTATGACCTGGTCGAAAGATCAGATATGGAAACTGATAAACTATTATGTGATCTTGCACAACATGATCATTGAGAATGAGAGGAAGGACCCAGTGAGTTTGGTCGAGCAGAACAAGCCATACTACAGACGGGGACCTCTTGCCGAGCCTGATCACCAGGTGCCTCCTAAGGACCGCCTGATCGTCTGGCCAAATTTAGGCCAGGTTTCGGTCTGAGACCGGCGAACGAGTTGAGATTCTGTTAGTTCCAGGATATGGATCGCTTAGCACATGAATCCGGTGGGGACGTTCCTGTCGCAGTGGTTGAAGACGAGGCTGATGTCGATCGGGAGGTTGAGCTTGATGCCGAGCACGCTGGCCTTGAGCACTGTGCAGAGGCACACGGCCGCCTCGAGGTCGACGAGCCCTTACAGCAGTGGGCAGCACGGCAGCACGCCCACCTTGGCCTTGATCAGGCCCAACACGTACGTTGGCGCACACGCCCAACTTCAGCGTGTCGCGCGGGCACCAGCTGCCGTACGAGGCCGGGGTCGGGGTGGGCGTGGAACGTGTCGACGGGGTGGGCGTGGCCGGCGTCGGGCAATACTCCCCGCAGGCGCGCTGGCCATGGAGAACGCGACCAGGTTCACGGCGAGGAACAGCGCCATCGATGCCTTGTCTACCATTACTGCGAGTGATCACCACACCACGCAGATGGAAGGTCGGAGCGAAACGATCGATTGGCTCTGGAGCTCTAGACTGCTAAGTGTGCTCGTGATGCTCTGAGGTGGTGCTCAGGTTTGGTATTTATATATATCAAAATTGCTAATTCATAGCTAGCTGTGACGTAGCTTATATCAGAGCTAGATTTATGACCCCTCGGTTTGTGTGATTCAGGATTGGTGTGGGGTTTTGTTTTTTTGTCCTGAGTTGATTTTTGGCTGGGCTGAGTTGTTGGCTGCTGCTGTAACAGATAACTGTTGTTCCATGTGTGTCCGGATGGGCTTTTTTTAATTTTTTGGGCCACGGTGGTTGTTGGCCGTGTTGTTTCAAAAATTTTAGTTGTCCTTTTTGTTAAATATCCAAGTGACTGCAGATTTTTTTCTCTTTTAAGATGCAAACAACTTGTTGCTATTTATAGACTACCTAAAAATACTGTGTGGATGTGATTGTTTTGAAAAAATGCGTGAATATTTTTTCTATAGTGGAACTTTTTCATCCACTTATTTTTTTGCATGTTTGTTCCTACAGAGACGCTTTGTCCCTTCTTTTCCATTTTTAGTGTGCGGTCTATATTACAATTCTTTGGTTGAATTATTATCAATGGAAATGTTGTTTTCAAGTAAAAGTTGTTTTGGGAAATGATGATATGAAGAACTGGGCTCGCTTCCCTAGTAAGTTAGTTTTTAAATCAGTGTTTTTATTTTTATCTTTTTCTTTTTATGCCTCTTTAACAATGTTTCACATATTTTTGTTTCAATGTTTAGAGGTATTTGATATACCGAACATGTGAGAGTCATATTTGTTCAATACACGTTTCGAAGATATCCACGATGTTAACCAATCAGAAATGAACGAGATAGTTAATACCATGTATTCTCAAAAGATGAGGCTTGGGGATGATGTTTTCATTCCTAAATTTTGTGTGTACATGCTTGATTTTGATGACATTTATCGTTTTGTTAGTTCTTTTTTTTCATTTTGTTTATTATCTCCAATTCTCATCTTCTAAGTATAATTTTTTAATAGATAAATATTTGTATTTGATTTTTGAGGTGTTCTCGACTACATTTGAAATCCTAGACAGAGGCGAAGCACATTTTGGTTGGGACGACAGAGTTGTGCTTCGAACATACAAGACAAATGAAGATTGTTATAGGTTCCCTTATAATTGGGCTGATTTTGTTGGCATCGCACGATTAAAAACAAATGATCTTATTATTGCAGTTATTGTAATAGAAGGATACATATCACTTGATGTATACAACTGCGAAAGAAATTATTACATCAATTATAGTGATGAACAAAGAAGATGAATAATTACCATCTTTTTTTAGATGTTTTATTTTCTGTTAAGTTTTCCATAATTTTTGTATAATATTTTGATTGAGAATTATTATTTTACTTAGTAATTGGTGCACAAGAAGATCAGAAGATCATTGTCATGTCCTTTCGAACTTTCTCCCCCCCCCCAAAAAAAACTCATACCCTCCTAGCAAAAGTCAGAACAAACTCTATCAACTACCGATTGATTGCAATAGACATGATAGCGGCAAGAATTCTCTTGTACGGTTCCGTAGAGTTGGCATGTGTAAGGCTTTTTTATTTCTAATATGAGTTGCATGTGGACTTGAAACTGACTTTTTCTCGGGATCTCAACGAGTTACATTTACACTTGAAATTGGTTTCTCGGGGGAGGGGTGGTGGGACAATTGCAAATAGGTTTATAAGTGAGGATTTTTGCTTTGTATGTGCACTTCAAACTGGCTTTTCTTGGGGGAGGGGAAGAGGGTGAACAGTTGCAACTAGGTTTGTAACTGACAAGTTTTTTATTTTAATATTATAGTTGCATGTGGACTTGAAAATAACTTTTTTCTCAGGATACCAACGAGTTGTATGTGCACTTGAAACTGCCTTTTGTCGGAAGGAGGTGGAGGGGTGAAAAAGTTGCAAGTAGATTTTAATATGAGTTGGGGATTTTTTATTTTAATATGAGTTGCATGTGGACTTGAAACTGGATTTTTCCTTGGGATCCCAACAAGTTGAATGTGGTGGTGGGAGAGTTGCAAGTAGTTTTATAACTGAGAATTATTGCTTCTAATATGAGTTGCATTTGGACTTGCAACTCGTATTTATCTCGGGATCACAATGAGTTGTGCATTTGAAATTGAGGATTTTTCTTTTAATATGAGTTGCATATGGACTTGAAACTGACTTTTTTCTAGGGATCCCAACAAGTTGCATGTGCACTTGAAACTGGCTTCTCTCGGGAGAGGGAGGGGGGTGGGAGAGTTTGCAAGTAGGTTTTAAAACTGAGGATTTTTTTCTTTTAATATGAGTTGCATGTGGACTTGAAACTAGTTTTTTTCTTAGGATCCCAACGAGTTGTATGTGCACTTGAAATTCGATTTTATCGGAGGACGGGTAGAGGTGGGAGACTTGCAAGTATGTTTGTAACTGAGGATTTTTGTTTTTAATATGAGTTGCATTTGGACTTGCAACTAGCATTTAACTTGGGATCACAACGAGTTCCATGTGCATTTGAAACTGAGGATTTTTTGCTTTTAATATGAGTTGCATGTAAACTTGAAACTAACTTTTTTCTCGGGATCCCAACGAGTTGCACATGTACTTGAGACTAGTTTTTCTCAGGGGAGGGGAAGATGGTGGGAGAGTTGCAAGTAGATTTGTAACTAAGGATTTTATATTTTTAATACGATTTGCATGTGGACTTGAAACTGGTTTTTTTCTCAGGATCCCAGCGAGTTGCATGAGCACTTGAAACTGGATTTTTTCCGTGAAGAGGTACGAAGGTGTGAGAGCTGCAAGTAGATTTATAACTAAGAATTTTTGCTTTCAATGAGTTGCATTTGTATTTGCAAGTGGCATTTATCTCAGGATCACAATGAGTTGCATATGCATTTTGAGACTGAGGATTTTTTTTTGCTTTTAATATGAGTTACATGTGATCTTGAAACTGACTTTTTCTCGGGATCCCAACGAGTTGCATGCACATTTGAAACTGGCTTAGTTTTAATATTTTTTGATTCACTTTCTTTATGTTTATCATGTTGTCGAATACTATCATTAGTTCTAAAATATAAACTAAGGTAGTACTCACTCTGTTCTGAAAAAGATGTCAATGATTTGTCTAAATTTGTGGTATCTAGACACTATTTAGTATATAGATTCATCCAAATTTAAGAAAATTTATGATATCCTTTTGAACAGAGGGAGTAGTTTTTTAGGTGTTACAACAAAACGAAACGTTGAGACTAGACTGCAAACAGTTAATATGTGGCAGCCAGCCAAAAAAAAATAATATTGCCTAAAGTGAAAAACAGTACTAAATTAATCAAAAGTTAAACAAACTAAGTACTAAACTAGAGGATAAAGGCTAGAGCAGCCAGCTAGCGAGCAAGCGAGAGTGAGCCCGTGAGTTTTAGTACGTAAATTCACTCAACAAGGAGAGAAAGAGTGTGGTGGCTGAGCTAGAGGGAAAACAGCTTTTCTCGGGTGCATGTAAGTGTACAGGCTAGATGCTGCTGCTCCTTTTTGTTTGAACGCAGATGCTGCTGCTCCTTGGTTTTAAACCTCGCGTTGTTTTCCGTGTGCGTGTGCAACGTTTGTAGGGCAAAAAAAAAAAGATAACGTCAGCTGGCTTGCATGGCAGTCAACTGCGTCGTAGAGAGACCCTTTATATATACTCTCTCCATTTTAAAATATAAAATGTTTTAGGTTTATGAATAAAATAAATCTTGAGTTGTTTTAGTACGTAAATTCACTCAACAAGGAGAGAAAGAGTGTGGTGCAATGCTGATGGATTATACCCTGGTTGAATAGTGGGCTGGCCTTTGGGTCGCTATCACTCCCTGGGAAAAATAAATCAGCTGGCCCTTCCGCGAAATCCCCGCTAACTCAGTCGACGCACGTAAGCTAATCTATCTACCTATATCATCCGAACCCAATCGTTGACTAAGTTGATCACGAAACAAAACAAATTTGAAATTAACTCCTAAAACCAGCTAATCCGGAACTAAAACAGAACCAAATGACCGCAGCAACCGCGCATTCGAACGCCCACTTGATTGATTGATTACTTGAAGAGACAGAATCGCAAAAACTCAGATACATACAACTTAATTACAGAACAGTGATTGCCATAATCAAGAACAAAAGGAAGAACAAAGAGGGAAAAGAGAGGAGAAATACGCTATGTAGATCCATCTTTACAGATCAACCATGATCATCAGACAGGCATGAAAAGGAAATATAACAGCAACGAAAAACTTTTCTTATTGCAGCTCGATCGTCTGCTCTTTTCTTCTGTCTCTCCTGTATTGGCTAGGACCAGCCGTAGACGATGTGCAGGTAGCGGTCTTTGATCCACCTGAAGCTCTTGCGGAACGAGCCTTTCACCTTTCCCTCCACCGCGTACGCCTTGTATGCCGCCACGCGCCGCTTCCGCTCCATGTCCGGATCGCCCAGCGCCAGCCACCGCCGCTTCGACTTGCTCCTCTTCACCTCCTCCTCCTCCTCCTCCTTCACCACCGTCGACACCGGCCCTGTCCTGGTGCCGTACTCGTACTGGTATTGGTACGACGACGTCCCTGCGCCGCTGTAGGACAGGGACCGGAAGTCCGGCCGCGCGCCGCCGGCGTAGGGCTCGATCTGCATGCGCCCGCCGGCGTACGACTTCGAGCGGTAGCCGCCGTCCATAGCAGAAGACAGCGGCAGGAGCAGATGGGGAATTCTCCCTCCTCGGCTCCTCCCCGCGATTGTTTCTTTGGTGACGAGGCGGGGAAGAGTAGTAGGAGAAAAATCGAGCAAACAACAGGGGTATAGTAGAAGAGAAAGCGAAGAGGTTTCGGTTGTTGGGAATTTGTGGCTGGATGGACGGAAGTGGGAGATATACTAGTGCTGAATCGCGGTTTTGTCAACTGCTGTGTTGGAATTACATGGATTGATGGAATGGAATAAGAATAAGCCCCAATTGCAGTTGTATGACACGAGCAATTGCCGACTTGCGAGAAAGCAACATGCCGTGTTTTCAATTAGTGGAGGTCGTAAGAAGGAATGATACATAAATGTTGTCTTGCTTCTCCTCTCTGTCTACGCGTCCAGGGGGATAAGAGCATCTCCACTCATTGGGCGAATTTTGGCTGAAATTCGAGCTTTTTTTTATCGGATGAAACCTGATTTTGGTCTGGGTACACTCAGTTTTCCACTCGCGTACCCAGGCCGAGTACCTAGACGAACACAAAACAGCGATATATTTGAATCTTTATCGTTCCTGGTGGCAAGTGCTCGGCCACGAGGCTGAGGTTTCGACAGGTACGCCCACAAATTCGGCGGCTGATTTTTCTATATATATAATAATAAAGGACGAAGTATTTCTTCCGGTCCAACACTTTTTCGGACGCTTTTGCCCTCTCAAGATATATAAAGTTACCCACCAATAACACCGGTAAGTGAAAATATCTGTTTAGTTTTTTTCCCACACGAAAATCAGCCTTTTTTTTGAGATAAACGATCAATATATTAAGCAAGCAAGTCGCCTCATTAAAAACCTTCCAGTCCCCTTAGGTACCCTGGTAAGGAAAAGAGTGCGTCAAAAACTTGCTGCTACCATCAACAGTCTGTTACATCGTTTATCAAACTACTAAGGATACTATCAGGGGGCTCATCGTCCCAGTTATAATTTGTTTTAGCTACCATTCTAGCAAGATCATGAGCCACCTTGTTTGCAGCCCTCGGGATATGACTAAAGATGACATTGCAAATACTAGTACGTAGATCAACGCACTCAGCATAAATTGCTGCAGACTCGCTCCACCAAGTTTCTGTACCATTGCATGCTTCAATTGTTTCCGAAGAGTCTGATTCAACATGGACAGAGTTGCACCCAAGCCGAAGAGCGAGCGCCAAACCTTCCTTCATCGCAGTCGCCTCAGCCATAGTCGCCGACGCAGTATGGTTCAAACATGTAGTACAAGCAGCTATGAACCTTCCTTTGTAGTCGCGTAAGATGGCTCCCGTAGCTCCATCCCGCGAGTCAGGCATAAAAGAAGCATCCACATTTAATTTGACTTGCCTCGGTTTAGGGCGCTTCCATTTATCTGTGTTAACAATCAAAGGAGGACGAAAAGCTCGTGCTGCATTAGTAGTAATAGAAAGAATTGATAGCTTATACCTATGTTGCGGTGGGACCTGTTCATTATGTGTTTTCCTTCTCCTTAGCCACCATAAGTACCATCAGGCCACCGAGATAGTTTCTTTTAGCCCGATTTCAGTAAACCCTGGGAGGGAGTTATCTTGCCGGCGGAGGATATACTCAATCATACCAGATCCTGACATATCAACGTTGGAAGCCTCATGGATAATATGCTGAATACCAAGGGAGTTCCATAGATCGGCAGCTGGCTGACATAAAAATAGTAGGTGTCTAATATCTTCTGGCCCTTGATTACAGATGGGGCACTCGCCAGAGATACCAATATGCCGATTCACCAAGATACTCTTCAATGGTATGATTCCATGTAAAGCACGCCATATGAAAATTTTCACCTTGCTCGGAAGTTTAAGCTGCCATAAGATTTTCCACACCGGATTATTAGCCGACCCTCCTGGCCATGCTAGCTGGCCGGCCGAAGCTCCAAACCGATGTTTCCATTGCACATGGTACCCAGATCGTACCGTATATCGCCCATGCTTGGTATAGTTCCAAGCCAAGAAATCATCAAACGCTTGGTGATTGACCGGGATTTGTCAACGAGTTTCCCCTTGGTGTAATGATCATACGAGAAGGGCTGCTTGGGATCCATGGGTCTTGCCAGATATTGATAGATCCCCCATCCCCAACTCTCCATATATGGCCTCTCTTGACAACTATTAGTCCTGCTAGCAAATTTTGCCAAGTGAAAGAGGACCCCGCCTTTGGGCCTGCACTTAGAATATCCCCCTGGGGATAGTATTTAGCTCTCAATACTTTTGCACATAAGGACTCTGGGTCAGAAATAAGTCTCCAAGCTTGCTTAGCTAACAGAGCAAGATTAAAAGAATGAAAGTCTCTAAATCCCATACCTCCCTCATTTTTTGGATAGCAAAGCTTCCACCAAGCATACCAGTGCATTTTCTTACTATTATCATCATCTCCCCACCAGAATTTGGCAATTGCATCCATCATTTCCTTGCACACACCCTTAGGTATTAGAAAGACAGACATAGCATATACTGGAATTGCTTGTGCAACCATTTTTAGAAGAATTTCCTTGCCACCAATTGACAACTGTTTCTCTCTCCAACCATTTATTCATTGTATTATCCGCTCGATAAAGTGTTTGAAGCAATCACTTCTATCCGCCCCCACCAGGGCCGGGAGACCCAAGTATTTGTCAGAGAGAGCTTCTGTATCAATATGGAGAGCTTCACAAATTTCTGCTCTCAATAGAGTGTTAGTACAGGGGGAAAAGAACACACTTGATTTAGACAAACTCACCAGTTGACCCGAGTTTGCGCAGTAGGTATCCAAAACTTGTTGCAAGGAAGTTGCATTAGTCATATCAGCTTTCATGAGAATTAGGGAATCATCAGCAAAAAGTAGATGTGAGACTGACGGTGCATTTCTGCACACCCTTACCCCATCAATGCCACCAACTTCTTCTTCATACAACAAAAGGCTGGATAAACCCTCCGCACAGAGGAGGAACAAATAAGGTGAAAGGGGGTCTCCCTGTCGAAGACCCCGAGTAGGAACAAACATATCCGTTTCTTCAGAGTTGAATCTTACTTGATACCGAACAGAGCTAACACAAGCCATCATAATAGAAATCCATCTTTCAGCAAACCCCAAACGACGCATCATGTTCTCCAGGAAAGTCCATTCCACACGGTCATAAGCCTTGTGCATATCCAATTTCACCGCACAAGTGCCCACCGAACCTTTTCTCTCATTTTTAATAGAGTGAACACTTTCATAGGCAAGGAGCACATTGTCAGTTATCAGCCGTCCTGGCACAAAGGCACTCTGCATTGGAGATATCACATCTGGAACTATTAGTTTCAATCTACTAGTAAGCATCTTTGAAATAATCTTGTAGATAACATTGCATAAGCTTATAGGTCTGAACTGTGTAACTAACTCCGGACTCTCAGTTTTTGGGATTAGAACAACAGTGGTGTCGTTCCATCCTTCCGGGATAATCCCTGTGTTGAGAGCTTGCAGGATTTCTTGAGTGATCTCTTGACCGCAGATATTCCAAAACTTTTTATAGAAAATAGCATGAAGACCATCTGGGCCTGGTGCTTTGTAGTCACCGATACTAAACATTGCCTTCTTCACATCCTCTGCCGAGAAGGGAGAGAGGAGCTTTTCATTCATATCAGCTGTAACCTTCGGATTAATCTTCCCCATCATTACTGGATCTAACTCGGAGATTTCAGAGGCGAATAGATTGGCAAAGTATTGGAAAACAAGAGGGTTGAGTTGCTCGGTTCCCTCTACCCAGTCACCATTCTCCCCACGAAGTTTTTTGATAAAGTTCTTCTTACGCCTAGCAGTGGCAAAACTGTAGAAGAACCTGGTATTCCTGTCACCATACTGAAGCCAATTTACCCTTGATCTTTGTTGCCAATGGATTTCTTCTTGTTCCAGTAGTAGTTCAATAAGAGCCGCCTTCTCTTTTGCAATAATGTTGTTCTCATTAGTCATAGGACCGTTAACGGCATTTTCCAAATCACTTTGGGCTTTCACAAGTCTTTTTCTTGGTTTCTGTAAAATAGCGGAGTCCCATGCATGAAGAGAGGTGTGCATGTGTCCCAACTTGTCCAACACGCCACCCGTAGGGTTTGCCGTTGTCGCTGCCTCCCACGCTTGGTTGACCACCTCAGCAAAGTTCTTTTCAAGTAGCCACTTCGCCTCAAACCTCTTCGGCCTCGGTCTGTGATTATTAGGAGGAGGTTGATAATCTGTATCAATCATGATTGGTCTATGGTCCGATCTAGCATAGTACAGATTGTGGACAACAGCACCCAGATGCATAATATTCCAAGCTTCATTTGCTACCGCTCTATCCAGCCGCTCCTAATACAGCCCCGCTTCCAAGTAAACTTATTGCCAGAGTAACCCAGATCATCCAGCTCGCAATCCGAAAGAGCCTCTCTAAAAGCCTGCATAAAGTTTTGGGGTCTCTGATTCCCCCCTCTTTCTCATGAGAAAATAGGATCTCATTGAAGTCACCGAAAACAACCCAAGGCAGATTGTAGTTGCTGTTTAGTTCTCTCAACTTGTCCCAAGTTTTATATTTATCCTCCCATCTTGGCTCCCCATAAATTCCTGTCAATCTCCAAATCTTTCCCGGGTTTTCAACAATCTGAACATCAATATATTTAGGAGCAGAGAAAATTTGATGAATAACCACCTCTTTTTTCCAGAACATGATCACACCTCCGCTTCTTCCATCACTAGGGTTAACAATTTTTAAGTCCATCTGAAGTCTCCTACGCAAGCACTCTGCAGGAAAGTCATCTAAGTGAGTTTCAGATAAAAACATAACATCGGGGTCATATCGCCTTCGAACATTCAAAAGCGAACGAACTGTCGGGTCATTCCCTAAACCCTGACAGTTCAGCCCTAAGAGTTTCATTGCGCCCGGACAGGCTCCTCAAGAGAGCCCGCCGATCCGATTGAAGGGGAGGAAGCTCCATCCTTCTTTGTACGTTTGCTCCTGTCCATTCCGCTGTCAGTAATAGCATCATCACCCACAGGTGATTTTCCATCCGTTATCATAGGAACAGATGTCCCATCTCTAAGCTTAGAGTTATCTTCCTCAGGTGAAATGTCCAGCGCCAATCGGCGCTTCACGCCCGATTAAGTGGAGTCACTACCATCCTTTTCAACATCCATCTTCTTTGATGGACTAGACGCCATATCATCAAGGGAATCATCAGAAATAACTCGGACATACCTAGCCGAGTGGTCATTGTGACGCCAACTTGATTGTCGGCCTCTACCTCGAGCGCCTCCACGTCCTCCACCATCTGGACCCTGGTAACCACGAGCTCCACCCCCAAAAGCCACCATTGGATCTACCGTGCCATGAATCCCAATCCGCCTTCAAAAAATTGCCCCACTTCAACTTGTTTTTGTCGTGCTCCCCTGTGCCACACTCCAGATAAGTATGCCCAAGGAAACCACAAGCATCGCATAATCTCGGAATCTTCTCAAATTTGATTTGATAAATTTCTCTATTTCCTCCTCTGACAATAGAGACAAACCGAGCTAGAGGTTTCCGAACATCCAGTTTAACTCGCACCCGCACAAAATTATTGATCCCTGCAATATCAGTTTCAACGGAACTAACCTCACCAACCTTCTTCTGAACCAAGTTTTTAATCAAGGCTTTGTCCCTATATCCTGTTGGGAGCTTGTGTATCTGGAGCCAAACCGCAACATGATTTAGCTCAATGGATCCTGGAGATGCTAATCCATCATAAGGTTCGATTATCACAGCGTTCTGTCTAAATAACCACGGTCCACCTTGTTCAATTTTCAGCCAATCCCCTAGACAAGTGCACTGAATCGTGAACAGATTCTCCTCTAGGGCTTTGAAAATAACCTCCTTTGCCAGACTCCATGCCGTTCTCATATGCTGTTCAAACGTCAATGGGCTGAAGTAATTTGATGTATGAACACGCGCCAGAGCTAAACACTTGATCCCCTCCTTGGGCGGTGTTTCTTCATCTTCAAAGATCATGTCATCGATCTCATCATCATCTATCCCAAGTCGCTGGAGTAGATCGTCGATAGCCTCTCCTTTTTTACTGCCCGATCCTCCTCCTTGCTCCGTCGAAGAAACCTCCGACCTAGATCCCATGGCTAGAACGCCCTCTCCCAAACCCTAGAGATAGGGTCGCGAGAGCCAACACCGAACGAGAAAACCGCCCCGGAGAAGAAAGCCCCCTCCGAGAATAAGAGGAAACTCCGGCCAAAACGAGATCCGACGTGGAAGAGTAAAACCCTAATCGCCAGCCAGTCGCCTGTCGCAAGCCGCCTGTCTCGCGTTAGGTCTTCTTTGCGGTAGGCCTCTTTTCTCGTACACGAAAATAAGCCTAATGTATAGCGCCTCTCCTCAATGTTTGTTCCCACAGAAACCATAGAAAAACTCTTGCCAAACCGATCGCACGAAGCTAGCCAAAAACGAAAAACGACTTTCGTCTGTCCGCTGGCGGCGGCTCGCGCAGCCCGGCCGGTGACAAAACAGCTAGCCCCGCATGCTCACGTTCCATATAGAAGAGACAAATCGGCAAACCGACACACCAGTCAGGTCCCCGAAATCTTGATCGATTGTCGCTGCTCTCTATATGCAGCAGGTATCCATACAATGATGCAAGCGGATGATTCCATGTATGAGTAAAGAGTAATAGTCTTTTTCTATATGGAAAAAAGATCGGATCAGAGCGGTCTTCTCAGCCGGACATCATACGTCTGCAAGCAGACCTTGGAGGTTGATCAATCAGAATAATCACAAATCCATAGTTCCAGAATTCCAACAAGATTTTTTCATATTTTGCCCCCAAATATTTATGTATAAACTATTTATATTGACAATCAATCAGAATCCTACTTTATTATTAGAGATCGCATCTACGTTAATACATGTGAGATCAAATTTATTTTTAGATCTGTTATTTGCTATGCAGTTATTGTTTGATACAATATCAAGAAATAAAAGTTCGAGGAGACATCAATGGTGACGCAAAGGTCACGCAAAGGTCATCAAGAGGCTGTTAGCAGCGTGAAAAGTAGATACGACGAGTACGAGTTCGGTCTCGCGCACGTTTTCAGCTCCTCATAATATTTTTTGTCCAGAGAAAAAGTATATAAGCATATTGTTTCTCCTTTCTGCCGCAACGCGCGGGCATTTTGCTAGTATTACAAAACAGGGGAAATGTGTAACATCCCAGCATATAGGACCTAACGAAGGGTAGATTTAGGAATATGAATTGTTGCATGCATTCATTTGTGAAAATGTGGGTAAAATTTTCGCCAAATAAAACCTTGAGTGATCAATGTTTCATTCTTACTTTGAGATTAGGTTTAATCTTAAAGGAGGATTGCTATAAACTTTGATATGATCTTAAAGGAATTATGTGTGTTTTAAAAATGAATTTGAATTTTAAATTTGAGTGTTTGAATAATAATTTTAATGATTTAGATATAAGATTTCAATCTTAAATTAATTAAGAGATAAATATTATAACTTAAAACTTACCCAAAAACAATATTGAATATGAAATTCATTTCATTAGCACCTAAACAAGTTACAAAGAGTGTAACTACTGAAGCCATTTCAAAATTCACAATTTATAAAAGAATAAAGAATAAGAATATTCTTTAGTAACAATAATATAATCTTTATTACAAATTAAATTAAATAAAGATTACAATAAGGATAAAATAAAATTACAAAAGAATAAGAAGATTACATTTGGAAATCTACTAACTATCCTATATCTAAATCTACACTAAATCTTCATCTTTATCTTGGTACCTGCAAAACAAAGACTAAAAAGAACCAAATATGATTAGTGTTAGTATATATTTCTCTCAGATATGTCAGTGAAGTGCACTTGACAAACTCATCGTTGAGAAATGTTGTGAAAGGGGCAAGTTTCACCAATCTAAAAGATTTCATCTTTCATAAATTCAAAGCCAGAATTCAAATGACAGCCAAGAGGGACCAATTCACCAGCCAGGTGAAAGTAAGTTAGTAATAGTAAGTTCAAACTTTCTGAACCTATCCACAAGTGCATATCAGGCACACAAGCTGGACACACACAAGCATGCAGATGGTGTGCTGTCAACCTCACAAGCACATCCAAATATCACAAAACCACAGCACAGCCGTGGAGGAGCACATCAGTGCATCTCTCCACTACACAACACACCAAAGGCCAATGGGTAAACAAGAACAACCAAACCAAACCACCCAGATCAACCCAAACATCACCAGATGGTGACATAAGGAGGGGATGGATCGGTGGACAAAGGTCAAGCCTAAGCTAGGAGGAGCAGGCAAGCTCAAGAGCAAGCTCAGAGCCCAAAGAAAGCAGATCAAGATCAAGATCATCATCAATCTACTACATCCACATCAGAATTTGTGGTGAGCCTCATAAAACCATCACATGATTTCATCATAATATCTAAATAAAAGCATGTGTTGCTTTATGAAATGATCTCTCAATAATCACCCAAGAGAGGTGAATCTATACTAGAGATTTCAAGTATAAGATAAGAAATCAAACTCAGTCAAAAGCACTAAACCCTCAGACCAGCATCACTGGGTTCAGAGTTATTTTCTTTTGCAACTTAGATCATTTTTCATTTGATCTTATCAGATCAGGGCACATCTCTCAAAATGAGAGTAGCACCTCTAATATTACAAGTTTCAAACAAACTAATGCTCAACTAACTAGGAATTAAATCCTAGAGCCTCAGACCAACATCATAGGCAGGAAAGTGGAGAAAAGTTTTCATTTCATCTTGCCAGTTTTAATCACAAGCATTATCAAGCTAAGCCCAGAAATAAAACTCCATCAGTTGTGTGCCAGATCATAATGGTATCACAAGGACAGGTTTTAAATGAACCAAAACCAATCTATGTTTAATTTCCACAGATAAGAGGGACAACCACTACATATCATTTTCCTGAAGCAAAGTGCCAGGAATCAACATTAAAATGAATCTATACATCCACAGAAAATCATTACATGTAATGATTTGATTCAGAGTGTATAATCTCATACAAGCCCACATTGTAATTGCAGTAAGCAACTACTGAGAGAAATCTACTGTCAGTACAAGCATTCTGACAGTAGAGTAACTTCTCATATCAACAAACATAATCCAATCAGGGATTCCATAGAAACATTAACATAGGATCATAGTGAATCATCCCTAGAATAATCTGACAGGCAACTAGCATCATCAAAGCCACTACAAATCATGATCCACAGCAAACAATCATTCTTCATGCTCAAGTATGATCATCACTAAATATAAAGCATCATGGATATGATCAACAGGGGGTTATGAACTCTAATCAGAGTAGGAACCCTAATCCAGTGATGAACCCAGTCAGCACATAGTCAATAGGAATGATAAGCCACTAGATACACAGAGAGGATCATGATAGTAGCAGGGACAAGAACCACCGAATCAAACTTACCCGAGGTCCTCGCTGACGAATTGAAGAGGAAGCAGATTGGTTGAAATCACAAGCAGACAGGGAGCACCTGTGGGGAGTCTGCAACCTGCACCGCCACGGGTGGCCATGTAACACGAGCTCAAAGACACCACCACAAAGTGACTGCTGTGGCGGCGACAACACCTTTTCCTAACCCTAGGGTTCGGGAATGGGGTGGACCTGACCACGGGGAAGCCCCGGAGTCAAATCCAAGTGGATAGAACGAACGAGCATCGTTGACAACCTCCACTCGCACCATGGTGGTGGCTGTAACCACGACGGCCATGGAATCGACGGCAAGATCACGTCATGGGTCGGGTCATAGGAGGAGAGGATAAGGTCGAGGGAGAGAGGGAGGCCGAGAGAGTGGGCTGGGTGGGCCAAAACCCTTCGGAGTAATATTTTGACCCTGCCCTATTGGGCCACCCTGGCCCAATAAGCCCAAGGGGCCAGCCCAAGTTGTTTAATAAATCCTTTAATCAATTGGAAAAGACCAAAATGCCCCTTACCTCAATAAAATTCTAGAAAATAAAATAAAAGTCCAAAAATTATAAATAAAATATTTTTGGATTCAAAATAATCCACTCTATCCAAATAAAATAAGATATAAAATTTTGGACATTTAAGTTTTTATAAGAATTTTGTAATTTATATATTCCTTATGTAATTTTACAAAATTATTGAAAGGTGATAAAAATAAATAAAAATCACTTTCATTATTTATTAATATTATAGTATTTTTTAAAATACTAAATAAATATTTAGTAATAAATTTAATGTATCATTAATAATTCCTAAAAGAATTATTAAATCAATAAAAACCAAATAAGAAGGGAAATCAAATAAAATAATTCAATATATGCAATAAATATAAAACAATATTTATAAATGCTTTATTGAAAGGGAACCTTATATAGGGAAAATGCATATAGAATTAAATAATGCATTACATTACTAGCATAATGATTTTGCTTCTTTAAATATTGTCCTTACCGGGCAATAATGATGTTTTTGTAGACATAGAAGCTCAAGGTCCAGTGCAAGCATCAGACTTCACTACCTTGCCATCACAAGGCAAGTTCATCACTTGCTCATGTCCTTTGAAGAGTCTTTATCAAAGTATTTGCAAATTGTGTGTTATCATATATGCTATAAAAGGAAGAAAATATTATTTTCATAAATAAAGAAATCATAGATATCATCTTAAGTGGTGATATAATGGAGCAATAGAACTTAGAGTTCTATTTGCAACAATAATGATCAAGTAGGGACTTAATAACCCCTGACATCAGTGATTCTAGCGCCGTATATTACACATTAGCCATGAGATTTGGAATGGGACAGAGAAGTCAGCTGTATCTTCTTCCTGTTGCATGAAGCCGGATGTGCAGGTCGTGGCTGTTATCCTCGTAGCGTGCATATTAATTGGTAATTCGTAGAGGATATGCATCATATGGGTGGGAACCCTCATCGTCCCACGATAGTTCTGGCATCTAACGGTTTGTACAAACCATTGCCGTAATTCATTATGTGGGCATGGTGTACACCAAGGAGCCATGCGGGGTCGCGAAGGGGGCAGTGATTGGCTTGGACCAACTACTAGGCCCCACATCATGGAATTGTGGACGGGAAAGTACGCCCGGTTGTGCAACAAGGAGTTGATCTCTCATGGGTAAAGTAACGCACCTCTGCAGAGTGTAAGAACTGTAACTTGTTACTCCCTATTCCAGGAAGGAGCTACGAACACGGCATGAAAGGAAGTCCATGAAAGTTCTGGTCAACCTGTGAAGGCTGATTGTCATAGTTTTTTGGAATAAAATAAATATTTGAAGAAAGATTTACAAAAACTGCATAGTGCCAAGGATATATAATCCAAGGTGGTAGTTAGAGCATCAAACTTCCCACCTTGCATATAATGAACTTGTTGGGTAACGCTGTTACTCATTCTTTCCTTTGATCCCTTGCTTAGACTCTGAGGATTCCGAAGATGTGCCAATGTATGCAGCCGAATGTCAAGAAGACATGTTCTACGAGGAACCTGATCTGTCCGGAAGAGTTGAAGGAGTGGATTACGAGATCCGCTACGGTGTCGATGATAACGAGTCCACTTAAGTATCTAGTTAGTAGTAACTAACGGAGCCGAGCAGCATGAACTCTATAGAATAAGCTGTTGAGCCCACTCCTAGTCGGAGTTGTTACTTTTAAATTTCCGCTGAACACTTTATATTTTGGTTTGTAAGTTGGATCTTTTGGAAGTCTTGAACTTTCTTTATTGTAATAATAATAATGTGTGTACTTTTTTAATATGGACCGGCAATGTTTCATGTACCACCGAGGATGTGATATTTACTAACGGTGTTCGTGGATGTCATGTCAACGACTATAGTGTACTACACACATGCAAAGGTATCTTTGGGTCATCAGAGTTGGTATCAAAGCAAATTGCTTTGACCTTAGGTTGGAAACCTAGTAAAGGGTATTACCTGTAGGAAAGCTAGCAACGATAAAGAATTCTCTAAAAGTAATATAATGGGTATTCAAATGAGAATATTCCGTTATATATTTTAGTGCGACAATTCTTTGTTATGATGCAATATATTATTGGATACTAATCAAAATTATTTTTCTGATATACAGAGATATGGCACCAAAGTTTCCAAAACAGACTTTGGTAAGGAAAGAGGAGACTCTTGATGATTATCAAGGATCATTTATAGACCAACTTAGTCAACTTTTAAATCTCTTTAATTGTCTAACTAGAATTCCAGTGAACACTATCACTTACCTTGATGGCCGGATGTTATCCAAGTATCGTGTGAGTATCCAACTTCCAGAGAAGCTCGGATTATATCACGATTTACCCATAGGAGAAGGTAGGAGTCATTTAGCAGCCTATCATGTTGCTGTTGTGGAGGCGATAGCTAATATCTAGGAGCAGAAAACTAAGGAGTTAGAAGGTAGCACATTCTCTGTGATACCTCATGACTCTATAGACTCGGAGCCTATACCGGATCATCTTACTTTGGTTAAGAAGCATCCTAAGTTAGCTTCCAAGTTTATGGATAGATACTGAACACTCGTTGCATCTTTTTATAAGACTCATCAAGTGATTGTCAAAGACAAAAATGACATGTTAGAGGATCTAACTGATCTGGAAAGGAGGAAGCAGTTAGCATTCCAGTTAGAGAAAGAAGCAAGTAGTAGTGCAACACCTATCTTTAAGGATATACCAATAGATCCGGAATCTTTTACACCATATCCTTACTCACCAAGACCTGAACCTACACATGATCCTATTATAGATATGCGGTATGCAGTACCACAGGGCTCAGAGGATGGTTCTGACTCAGAACTTCCTATTGAGAATTCAGATGGTTGGAGGATGGGATCATATAATGGATCTCATGAACACCAGATGTCCACAGATGGTTACGGTAAATGTTGGACAATCTAGTTGGATGGGTGCAAGGATGAATCCTAATAACAGAAGTAGAAATACCATGTCAATAGATGATCAGGATGAAGAAGAAGATCCTGAGGAGAGAGTGTTTGAATCATCAACATCTTCTCAAAACCTAGGGAATATACATTATCTAGTGTTTAATTATCTTGTCCACGAGAGCACCTGGGAAGCAGCAGGATCTGCGTATTCTGTTGACAACTCAAGGAATGAAGCTCGGGAGATGCAGGCTGGAGATAATGTTGAATATGTTTCTAAAGACTTTTCAGCTGAGCTGGAGGGAGTCAATGCGCTCAGATTGAGTAATGACTCAAGTCCTGACACTTTAGATACAGAGTATGTTCCTTCTGGAAGGCCATTTGTTCCACAAACTGTGCGACGGACAACACGTCATCACGGTTGGACATTAGGCATGTATGATGAGCATAGTTACTACTATATAGAGACAACTAGTCAGTAGTATCAAGTACTGTGTATTGTACTCCAGGAATAAGGTAGCTTTGTAATAATACCAATATGGTATATGTTGTAATGACTTGGTATCATTATGATATTATGTATAATATGTGAAATGCATATTTGGATCTTCTTTGGATATTCATTGTGTGACTAGTTCTGTGCGTAAAGTCGAGCTCAGAACACATGTGCATGATGTAATTATGAGTATTTGCTTTATGATGCAGGACTAGGGGTCATGGATACGGGTGTAGAAATGGAAACTAAGTAGCAGCGGATGGAGCGTGAGGCCAAGGAAAAGGCCGATGCCGATACAGCAAATCAAGGAGCATTACCACCACCAATGAGGCCGTTAATGGAGCAGAACTTTATGCAATGCATGCAAATGATGCAAGAGACCCAGAACAAGTTCATGGAAGAGTTGCTGGGGCGAGAAAATCAGAGGGCACCTGAAGGAGGAGGAGTGAGTCTATCTGATTTTCAGAATGCAAGACTGTTACCTTTTGCATCAGCTCCTGAACCAATGGATGTAGAAGACTGGCTAGCAGATACAGAAAGGAAGCTGAAAACTGTGGGTTGCAATGATGAGGAAAAATTTAGGTATGCAACTCATCTGCTGGTCCTGCAGCATCATGGTGGGAAAATCAGTTAGCCATGCAACAACTAGGAAGGGAGTTTACCTGGGAGGAGTTCAAGCAGAGATTCCGTGAATATCATGTTCTGGAAAGTGTCATGGAGTTGAAGCAGAGAGAATTTGAGGAGCTTTAGCAAGGATATACTAGTGCCATGAAGTACATCCGAGAGTTTAGCCAACTGTCTCGTTATGCTGAGGAGGATGTTAACACTGAAGAGAAGAGGAAGAAGCGTTTATTGCATGGATTAAATCCATTTGTGAAGATGGAGCTAAGGTTAGCCAATAAGCAAACTTATCAGCAGTTGTTGGATGCAGCCATTACTTTTGAGGATGACTACAAGAACGTCCAAGAGGATCGGAGGAAGAGAGCCAAGAAGGAAACCAAGAGAATTCAGGCAAGCAAACCTAAACCTAACCTGGAGTTCAAACCTCGGAATAGGAATTATGGCAACAACAAAAATAACAATAACAATAACAAGGGCAGTGGTGGAAATCAATCTAGTCCGAGAAGGAATGTTATCTATAACAACTGTGGAACTCCAGGGCATTTCCAGAGGGAGTGCAAAAAGCCTGTAGTGATCTGTTACGGTTGCGTGCAGAAGGGGCATATCAAGTCAGATTGTCCGAGCAAACCACCGGGAGGATGGCCTACCAAAGGAGGAGGACAAGCCAGTGGAGGTAATGGACATCCCAGTAAAGGGGGAAATAATGGCAAGAACAACAATGGCAAGAGAAACCGACCTACCAGAAAACTGAACCGTGCGACCCTCGAGGAGGTGGATAATTCGGAGCATGCAGTGATAGGTACGCTCTGTATCCTTACCAATCCTGGCAAAGTTCTATTTGATACTGGTGCAACTACTTCATTCATTTCTGAAGAATTTTGTGATAAGTTCGGGATTAGAAAGGCAACGTTAGAACGTCCTATGACTATAGTTACGGCAGGAGGGAATGTGATTGTACGCCACATAAAACAAGATCAGGTTATCTCGATCTGTGGTTGTACATATTTCACGGACCTTTATGTGATTCCTTTGAAGGGAATTGCAGTAGTGTTGACGATGGATTGGATGATGGAACATGGAGCTCAAATAAATTGTGAGGAGAAGACTGTCTCAATCAAAACTCCAAGTGGAGCAAGGATAGTTTACCAAGCAGATAAACACATTCATATCATGGTGGATCTGTAGTTGAATTCAATGAAAGAAGTTAAATTAGAAGAGATTCCTATAGTTAATGAATTACAAGATGTTTTTCCAACAGAGTTGCTGGGAATGCCACCAGACCGGGAGATAGAGTTCACCATTGACCTAATACCTGGTATAGCATCAATAGCTCAAGCACCATATAAAATGGGTCCCAAAGAGTTGAAAGAACTCAAGGAGCAAATTGATGAGTTAGCAGGAAAATGATTTATACAGGAAAGTGTATCCCCATGGGGAACACCAGTAATCTTTGTGGATAAGAGAGATGGTGGAAGACGGATGTGTGGTGATTATAGAAATCTGAACAACGTGACTATTAAGAATAAGTATCCTTTACCAAGAATTCAAGATTTGTTTGATCAAGTAAAAGGAGCTGGAGTATTTTCAAAGATCGATTTAAGATCTGGATACCATCAAATAAAAATTAAGCCGGAAGATGTTCCAAAAACAGCATTTGTCTCAAGATATGGACACCATGAGTATCTGGTAGTACAATTTGGTTTGACCAATGCACCGACAATATTCATGAATCTGATGAACAAGATCTTCATCCCATATTTGGACAAGTTTGTCATCGTTTTTATTGATGATATTCTGATATATTCCAAGGATAAGGAAGAGCATGCTGACCATTTGAGAATAGCATTGCAGACCTTAAGAGAACATAAGCTTTATGATAAGTTCAGTAAGTGTGAGTTCTGGTTAGATGAGGTAGAATTCCTCGGTCATGTGATCAGTAACGATGGAATTGCTGTGAATCCATCTAAAGTTCAGTCGGTACTAGAATGGACTGCACCGACCAATGTGAAGCAAATTCGAGGTTTCTTATGAATGGCTGGTTATTATCGGAGATTCATTGAAGGTTTCTCCAAAATAGCCGGACCAATGACCAAATTATTAAGGAAGAATACACCATTCAAGTGGGATGAGAAGTGTGAAGCAAGTTTCAAAGAATTGGAAACTAGATTAACCACAGCTCCAATCTTAGCAGTTCTTGAAACAGGGAAGGATTTCACTTTATATTGTGATGCATCTAAAGAAGGTTTGGGTTGTGTATTAATGCAAGATCGGAAAGTGATTGCTTATGGTTCAAGACAATTTAAACCACATGAAGTCAACTATCCAACTCATGATTTAGAGTTAGCAGCAGTGGTCTTTGTGCTGAAAGGATGGAGACATTTTCTTTATGGAGCCAGATGTGAGTTATACACTGACCATAAAAGTCTCAATTACTTCTTCACTCAATTGGAATTGAATATGAGACAAAAGCGTTGGTTGGAATTAATCAAGGATTATGATTTAACAATCAATTACACCCCAGGGAAAGCAAATGTTGTAGCAGATGCTTTAAGCAAAAAGAGTGCAGATATTCAGCCAAGCAATAGGGAGTTACCAAAAGAGTTACAAATGGACTTGGAAAGGTTGGAACTTCAATTCATCAGAACAGAGGTTCTTGGAGGATTAGCAACTATGCAGGTAGCTGCAGAGCAGGATAGTGATCTTAAGCAAGAAATTGTTAGACATCAAGAAGAAGATCCTTTCATTGCTGGGGAAATTCGGATGATATCTCAAGGAAAAAATCAGTTTTTCGCCTTGGAGATTATGGATCTTTATGGTTCCAAGATCATTTATGTGTTCCAGATGTGACTGAGATCAGAAATGTCATACTCAAAGAAGCACATGATACCCCATATTCTATACATCCAGGAAGTATTAAGATGTATATGGATTTGAAAGAACTATTCTGGTGGAATAACATGAAAAGAGTTATTTCTAAATATGTATCTGAATGCCATACTTGTCAAAGGGTGAAAGCTGAACATCAAAGTCCAGCAGGACCATTACAACCCTTGGAAATTCCTGAATGGAAATGGGAGGAAATAGGCATGGACTTTATCACAGGATTACCTATGACACCAAAAAGGAAGGATATGATATGGGTAATTATGGACAGACTCACTAAGAGTGCACATTTTATTCCAGTGAATCAAAATGATAATGCCGAGAAGTTAGTTGAAATATATGTCAAAGAGATAGTAAGTAAGCATGGAGTACCCAAAAAGATCGTAACTGATAGGGGATCAGTGTTTACTTCAGCATTTTGGAAGCAATTGCATGAAGCACTTGGTTCAAAATTAGATTTCAGCACGGCATATCATCCTGAGACAGGATGTCAAACTGAAAGAACAAATCAAATTCTAGAAGACATGTTGAGAGCTTGTGCACTAGATTTTGGAGGAACATGGGAAGATCACCTACCATTGGCAGAATTTTCTTATAACAATAGCTATCAGAGTAGTCTGAAGGCAGCTCCATATGAGATTCTGTATGGAAGGAAGTGTAGATCACCAATATGTTGGTATGAACCTAGAAGCAGCAAAGAATTTGCGCCAGGTTATATCAAGGAAAGACAAGACATCATTGATAAGATCAGGGATAGACTGAAAATAGCCCAGAGCAGGCAGAAGAGTTATGCGGATCAAAGCCTAAGATCATGGCATCCAGAAGTGGGAGATAAGGTCTATTTTAAAGTAAGTCCCATGAAAGGAGTAAAAAGATTTGGAGTTAAAGGGAAATTGAGTCCAAGGTATATCGGACCATTCAAGATACTGAGTCAAAACAGAACTATAGCTTACGCTTTAGAGTTACCATCAATATTGGCTCAAGTGCATAATGTTTTCCAAGTGTCACAACTTCGCAAATGTTTGAAAGTTCCAAATGATGCAATAACACATCAAGAGATAGAACTACAAGCAGACCTGACTTATATTGAAAAGCTCTGTAAGATTCTAGAAGAAAACTGGAAAAGATTGAGGAACATAGCAATCAAATATTGCAAGGTACAATGGGAACATCACCCTGAGAGAGAAGCCACATGGGAGAAGGAAGAGGATTTAAGAAAAACTTATCCAGAACTATTCAGGTACATCTCCACAAACTTCGGGACGAAGTTTAATTTAAGGGGGGAAGTCTGTAACATCCCAGCATATAGGACCTAACGAAGGGTAGATTTAGGAATATGAATTGTTGCATGCATTCATTTGTGAAAATGTGGGTAAATTTTTTGCCAAATAAAACCTTGAGTGATCAATGTTTCATTCTTACTTTGAGATTAGGTTTAATCTTAAAGGAGGATTGCTATAAACTTTGATATGATCTTAAAGGAATTATGTGTGTTTTAAAAATGAATTTGAATTTTAAATTTGAGTGTTTGAATAATAATTTTAATGATTTAGATATAAGATTTGAATCTTAAATTAATTAAGAGATAAGTATTATAACTTAAATCTTACCCAAAAAAATATTGAATATGAAATTCATTTCATTAGCACCTAAACAAGTTACAAAGAGTGTAACTACTGAAGCCATTTCAAAATTCACAATTTATAAAAGAATAAAGAATAAGAATATTCTTTACTAACAATAATATAATATTTATTAAAAATTAAATTAAATAAAGATTACAATAAGGATAAAATAAAATTACAAAAGAATAAGAAGATTACATTTGGAAATCTACTAACTATCCTATATCTAAATCTACACTAAATCTTCATCTTCATCTTGGTACCTGCAAAACAAAGACTAAAAAGAAACAAAATATGATTAGTGTTAGTATATATTTCTCTCAGATATGTCAGTGAAGTGCACTTGACAAACTCATCATTGAGAAATGTTGTAAAAGGGGCAAGTTTCACCAATCTGAAAGATTTCATCTTTCATAAATTCAAAGCCAGAATTCAAATGACAGCCAAGAGGGACCAATTCACCAGCCAGGTGAAAGTAAGTTAATAATAGTAAGATCAAACTTTCTGAACCTATCCACAAGTGCATAGCAGGCACACAAGCTGGACACACACAAGCATGCAGATGGTGTGCTGTCAACCTCACAAGCACAGCCAAATATCACAAAACCACAGCACAGCCGTGGAGGAGCACATCAGTGCATCTCTCCACTACACAACACACCAAAGACACAGGTAAACAAAGAGCTAAACCAAGAACAGCAGCCAAACCAAACCACCCAGATCAACCCAAACATCACCAGTATGGTGACATAAGGAGGGGGATGGATCTGGTGGATAGCAAGGTCAAGCCCAGGAGCTAGGAGGAGCAGGCAAGCTCAAGAGCAAGCTCAGGAGCCCAGCAAAAGCAGATCAAGATCAAGATCATCATCAATCTACTACATCCACATCAGAATTTGTGGTGAGCCTCATAAAACCATCACATGATTTCATCATAATATCTAAATAAAAGCATGTGTTGCTTTATGAAATCATCTCTCAATAATCACCCAAGAGAGGTGAATCTATCCTAGAGATTTCAAGTATAAGATAAGAAATCAAACTCAGACAAAAGCACTAAACCCTCAGACCAGCATCACTAGGTTCAGAGTTATTTTCTTTTGCAACTTAGATCATTTTTCATTTGATCTTATCAGATCAGGGCACATCTCTCAAAATGAGAGTAGCACCTCTAATCTTACAAGTTTCAAACAAACTAATTCTCAACTAACTAGGAATTAAATCCTAGATCCTCAGACCAACATCATAGGCAGGAAAGTTAAGAAAAGTTTTCATTTCATCTTGCCAGTTTTAATCACAAGCATTATCAACCTAAGCCCAGAAATAAAACTCCATCACTTGTGTGCCAGATCATAATGGTATCACAAGGACAGTTTTTAAATGAACCAAAACCAATCTATGTTTAATTTCCACAGATAAGAGGGACAACCACTACATATCATTTTCCTGAAGCAAAGTGCCAGGAATCAACATTAAAATGAATCTATACATCCACAGAAAATCATTACATGTAATGATTTGATTCAGAGTGTATAATCTCATACAGCCCACAGTGTAATTGTAGTAAGCAACTACTGAGAGAAATCTACTGTCAGTACAAGCATTCTGACAGTAGAGTAACTTCTCATATCAACAAACATAATCCAATCAGGGATTCCATAGAAACATTAACATAGGATCATAGTGAATCATCCCTAGAATAATCTAACAGGCAACTAGCATCATCAAAGCCACTACAAATCATGATCCACAGCAAACAATCATTCTTCATGCTCAAGTATGATCATCACTAAATATAAAGCATCATGGATATGATCAACAGGGGGTTATGAACTCTAATCAGAGCAGGAACCCTAATCCAGTGATGAACCCAGTCAGCACATAGTCAATAGGAATGAGAAGCCACTATATACACACAAATAGGATCATGATAGTAGCAGGGACAAGAACCACCGAATCAAACTTACCCGCGGCCCTCGCTGACGAATTGAAGACGAAGCAGATTGGCCGACGAATCGCGGCGACATAGGGAGCACCCAGGGGGAGTGCTGCAACCTGCACCTGCCACGGTGGTGGCCACAGAAGCACACGAGCCCATCACACCATCACAGGCGGGACCGCGGCGGCGGCGGCGACAACACCTTTTCCTAACCCTAGGGTTCGGGAATGGGGTGGACCTGACCACGGGGAAGCCCCGGAGTCAAATCCAAGTGGATAGAACGAACGAGCATTGTTGACAACCTCCACTCGCACCACAGCGGTGGCCAGAACGGCTGACGGCAGCGGGAATCGACGGTGGCGGCATCGCCGGCCGCAGGATCGGGTCAGAGGAGGAGAGGATAAGGTCGAGGGAGAGAGGGAGGCCAATAGAGTGGGCTGGGTGGGCCAAAACCCTTCGGGGTAATATTTTGACCCTGCCCTATTGGGCCACCCTGTCCCAATAAGCCCAAGGGGCCAGCCTAAGTTGTTTAATAAATCCTTTAATCAATTGGAAAAGACCAAAATGCCCCTGACCTCAATAAAGTTCTAGAAAATAAAATAAAAGTCCAAAAATTATAAATAAAATATTTTTGGATTCACAATAATCCACTCTATCCAAATAAAATAAGATATAAAATTTTGGACATTTAAATTTTTATAAGAATTTTGTAATTTATATATTCCTTATGGAAATTTACAAAATTATTGAAAGGTGATAAACATAAATAAAAATCACTTTCATTATTTATTAATATTATAGTATTTTTGAAAAATACTAAATGAATATTTAGTAATAAATTTAATGTATAATTAATAATTACTAAAAGAATTATTAAATCAATAAAAACCAAATAAGAGGGGAAATCAAATAAAATAATTCAATATATGCAATAAATATAAAAAAATATTTATAAATTCTTTATTTAAAGGGCACCTTATATAGGGAAAATGCATATAGAATTAAATAATGCATTACATTACTTGCATAATCATTTTGCTTCTTTAAATATTGTCCTTACCGGGCAATAATGATGTTTTTGTAGACATAGAAGCTCAAGGTCCAGTGCAAGCATCCGACTTCACTACCTTGCCATCACAAGGCAAGTTCATCACTTGCTCATGTCCTTTGAAGAGTCTTTATCAAAGTATTTGCAAATTGTGTGTTATCATATATGCTATAAAAGGAAGAAAATATTATTTTCATAAATAAAGAAACCATAGATGTCATCCTAAGTGGTGATATAATGGAGCAATAGAACTTAGAGTTCTATTTGCAACAATAATGATCAAGTAGGGACTTAATAACCCATGACATCAGTGATTCTAGCGCCGTATATTACGCGTTAGCCATGAGATTTGGAATGGGACAGAGAAGTCAGCTTTATCTTCTTCCTCTCGCATGAAGCCGGATGTGCAGGTCGTGGCTGTTATCCTTGTAGCGTGCATATTAATTGGTAATTCATAGAGGATATGCAGCATATGGGTGGGAACCCTCATCGTCCCACGATAGTTCTGGCATCTAACGATTTGTACAAACCATTGTCGTAATTCATTATGTGGGCATGGTGTACACCAAGGAGGCATGCGGGGTCGTGAAGGGGGCAGTGATTGGCTTGGACTAACTATTGGGCCCCACATCATGGAATTGTGGACGGGAAAG
Source organism: Avena insularis (assembly GCA_023614405.1). Lineage (NCBI taxonomy): Eukaryota > Viridiplantae > Streptophyta > Magnoliopsida > Poales > Poaceae > Avena > Avena insularis. The sequence continues at coordinate 340,985,385 of CM042689.1, read as the reverse complement.
TACGCCTGGTTGTGCAACAAGGAGTTGATCTCTCATGGGTAAAGTAACGCACCTCTGCAGAGTGTAAGAACTGTAACTTGTTACTCCCTGTTCCAGGAAGGAGCTCTGACGCAGCGGAAAGGAAGTCCATGAAAGTTCTGGTCAACCTGTGAAGGCTGATTGTCATAGTTTTTCGGAATAAAATAAATCTTTGAAGAAAGATTTACAAAAACTGCATAGTGCCAAGGATTTATAATCCAAGGTGGTAGTTAGAGCATCAAACTTCCCACCTTGCATATAATGAACTTGTTGGGTAACGCTGTTACTCATTCTTTCCTTTGATCCCTTGCTTAGACTCTAAGGATTCCGAAGACGTGCCAATGTATGCAGCCGAATGTCAAGAAGACGTGTTCTACGAGGAACCTGATCTGTCCGGAGGAGTTGAAGGAGTGGATTACGAGATCCGCTACGGTGTCTATGAGAACGAGTCCACTTAAGTATCTAGTTAGTAGTAACTAACGGAGCCGAGCAGCATGAACTCTATAGAATAAGCTGTTGAGCCCACTCCTAGTCGAAGTTGTTACTTTTAAATTTCCGCTGAACACTTGATATTTTGGTTTGTAAGTTGGATCTTTTGGAAGTCTTGAACTTACTTTATTGTAATAATAATAATGTGTGTACTTTTGTAATATGGACCCACAATGTTTCTATTGTACCACTCTAAGGAACGGTGTTCTGTGGATGTCATGTCAACGACTATAGTGTACTACACATGCAGTGGTATGCTGGGTCACTGCAAAATGGCTCTCAGTCGTCGATGGGGATGGGCTCCTGTGGCATGTCCGACACGGTGTTGTCGTCCGTCTCGCCGTTGATGGCCGCCGGGTTGGAGGAAGTAGAAGCAGAGCTCGCCGTGGGAGCGTTCGGTGCAGAAGAAGGGGAAGCCGTGATCACGCCCTGCAGGATGGCCTGACGTTGCACCATGTACCAGGCCTTGACCGGCGAGCTCATCTTCGACGTGTCCTCGCCGCCCATCAGGAACTTGAGGTCCGTGTTGCGCTTCTTGGCGGTGTAGTTGGCCTTCTTCTCGACGAGGTTGGCCTTGATGTGGGCCACCTTTTCCCTTGTGTCTCGATCAGTTGCTTCCAGCGCTCCTTGCTCTTCTCAGCCCTCTTCTCGGCCTGCGCCCTCGTGTCGGCGATGCATTTCTCGATCGAAGCCCGGAGACGCTAGGCGGGGACCTGATGCCGTGCTCAGCGTTGGCTCGGGTCTGCTCTTCCGTGAAGAAGGAGGGGTGGTTAGAGGCCGAGCATGTTGCGATCAAGTCCTCCATGTATGCCTCGACCGTCATGCCGGCTGGAAGTGCGCCCGACATTCCGCCGAACAGGTTGCGCGCGCCAGCCTCGCCGAAGGGGGCCAAGATTCCGCCGAAAGGCAGCGGTCCGCGGTGCAGAGCGGGGCTTGAGTACGCCGGAGAGGTGGAGTAGGGGAGGTTGATGTCCATGGCGAAGGACGAAGCAGGGCGCGTCTCCGGGCAGGGGAAGATCACATTAGGGTTGAACCCGCCGTCGAACTCGGGCGACAAGGAGTACCTCTGCTGAGCAGCCGTCTGGCTCTCCTGGAAGCCTGCCGGAGAGATCGGCGAGAATCCGGCGGGTGAGCCCACGCTCGCCTGGCTTCCCCAGTGTGGTGGGTATGTCGCCGCCATCAACACCGAACGCGTCGTCGCCGCTTGCTTCGCCTTCGCCATCGCCTGCTCCTCCGCTGCTTCCTTCACCATCGCCTGCTCTTCCGCCGCCTGTTGTTGCCGGAGCTTCGCCCTCTCCTTCTTGTCCTTCCGCTCGACCGACGAGATCTGCCTAGCGTGCTCCATCTTCTCCCACTCGGCAGAGGACATGCCCTCCACCTTCGTCGGCGGCGCTCTTGGCTTCCTCACCTTCTTCTCCGCCGGACCCTCGCCGAGGATCGATCTGGGTTGGACGAAGCTCTTGGGCGGCATGTTGGGCGTCAGGCTCAGCGGAGTGGCGGGAGTGGGGGAATGGGGAAGAAAGGTGGGAGGGGGAAGAAAAGGGCGGGAGTGGCGCCTTCTCTCACCGACAAAGATGGCCCACGCCCATTTTCGCTGAGTCCGGCGTTCCCAGGGCATACCCGGAATCCTGGGTACGGCCTGGGTAGGCCGGACCAAAACACGCCGAAATCCGGACGAAAACAAGTCCCTAGGTACGCGACTGGGCCGATTTTCGGCGTCCGGACATAATTTTGGCGTCCGGATTGGCGTCCTGGGTAGGCGAGTGGAGATGCTCTAAGGCCATCCCATCGGCCCCTGCAAACGGACGCCACGCGTCCGATCTCGCCCTTCCGGACCGAGCCCAAGCCTCCCCCTCCCTCTCCCTTCCTCCTAAATGGATCGGACTAAACCTGCGGGCGGTTTACGAGTGCTCGGACACCGGCCTGGTCCGAGTCTTGTCCTACCCGGCCCCACCATCTAGAGACCATAGCCACCAGTTTGCACCACTCGCACCAATAATCCCTAGAGCACACAGTCATGGACACACAGCCGACGCCCTCCCTGGCACCTGCATCGGCACCTGCCCTTCCTGGCCGTGGCCCGTTCGTGCTTCCAGGAGCTTCTCCGGCTTCCTCTATTCCTGCTGCCTCTGCTTCAGCCATTGATCTGCCGCCACCGGCTGTTGATCTGCCGCTGGTCCATCAAAATCAGCTGGCAAATCGGTTGCCGGTGTCAAGGTGAAGAAGGAATTTATGGATGAGCAGAGGAAGGAGGAGTCAAGGAAGAGGGCCGACCGTAGAGAGAAGGCACGACAGCGCCTTGCCGATGCCCAAGCCGCCCTTGAGCATGTCGCGCCCGTCCAGGCCAAGTTCACACCGAGGCCATCCCTGAGCAGGTTGCCACCTTGCTCCTGATAAAGGAGCAACATCTAGATGCCCTCATGGGCACAGCGACCTCGTCTGAATCCGCGAACAAACTAGCTAATGTCGAAGTGGTGGCCACGGGGGGGGGGGGGGCAGAGATCATCGGTGACTCATCGCTAGCACTTGCCCTTGACCTGAACGCGACACCTATCGGCGGAGGCTCTTCATGCAGCAGTAAGACCGAGAGGAGCATCACCGCTGGCAGCATGCCCGCCCCCCGCAAGCTATTTGATGAAACGACACCCCCAGCTTCGACCCCAACTCTGACACAGGTAACTTGTCCCTTGTTCTGGCTCTCCTGGTGTACATGATCCAACCATAGTCCCTTGTAGGCTCCTGGCCTTGGTACTCAAGAAGGCCTTGGTACCCAAGAATATGGTATCACTATTAACCACGAGCCTTTGTTTGTGGATGAACTAGTCCGGCAAACCCAAACATAAGGCGGTAGCCGAAGGAGCGGATCATACTCAACCCTCGAGGACAAGATGATTTGTGAGGCATGGATGGAAATTAGCCATGATCCAATAACTGGTGCAGAACAAAGGGAGGGGCATTTTGGAACCGAGTATGGAGATACTTTCATGAGCAAAAACATTCAGGTGACCATCCGTTTATGAGCGATCGCAATGAGAACTCACTTACGAAGAGGTGGGAATTCATCTCCGAACAATGCACAAAGTTGTGTGCCTCCTATGACCATGTTAAGTCAAGGCCCATGAGCGCCTTTGGAGTTGGAGACATGGTATGCCTCCTACACATATCATATCTATATGTTCTTATTCATACGAGTTTTGCATTCAAACATGAACTTAAACTTGTTGGTTTAGGTGTGGAAAGCATTGGAGCACTTCAATACTTTCCACGAGAAGAAATATTTCACATTGGGCCATTGTTGGACGAAGCTCAAAGATTGCGAGAAGTGGAAAGAGCTCTACGCAGGAAGTTCAAAGGGAGGAGGTGCCGGAATCATCATTGACAAGGAAGGGCCGGCAACCAAGAGACCTGGAGGGAGGAACAACTCCAAGGTAGAGCTCAAGCATGAAGCTTCATCTGTTGCCATCCAGGAGACGTTGAAAGAGTTAATCGCCGACAAGGAGGTGTCCATCGACAAGGGAAGAGAGGAAACGCAAGGAGAGAGAAGATGCGGTGAAGAACTACTATTACATACAATCAAAGCGTCTGGAGATAGAAGAGATCAACTCCCGTGCAAGAAAGGAGAAGGTAGAGCTCCAGCGACTTGCCGAAGAAAACTGCATCACGACTGCGGATCTCTCCGAGATGAACCCAATTCAACGGAGTTGGTTCGAGAAGAATAGGAAGATGATCTATGATCAAGATGCATAGATTCATCCTATATATATGTTTGTGTGCATGTATAAACAATGTGTCCTGATTTCGTACTCCACCGGTCCTTTAAATTTGCTTCAATTTGGTACTCAACTAGACCTCTTTTAAAATTTGGTTCAGTTGGTCCCTATGAAGAAAGGGCTTGAATTTGGTTCAGTTGGTCCCGATGAAAGGGCCGGATAAATGGGAAGGTACCACTGTTGGGTGCACCGGACATTCCAGGCTGGACGTCGTCCCGGGGTCTATCCACCCCGCCTCGCAAACGGACCGAATCGGTCAAAAGGAATGTCCGATTTGCGGGAAGCTGTTGGACTTGTCCTAACTCCCCCGATACCCTGGGTCCCTGCATGACACGTGTTCTCTTTCTTTCCAGATTCCCGCTTTTGCTACAAATTATCCTGATTTGCTACAAAATGTCCCGCTTTTGCTACATGTAGAAAAAACAGTTCGGCCTAGAAAATAGAAAAACAGACTAGACCTCGCCAGAGATTTTGCCGAAGACCTCGTCGGCGAACGTGTAGAAAAAAATTTGTGCTAATGTAGAATATTCAACCTCGTCGGACTCGTTGAAGGCTTTCATCGGTAGACCTCGCCGAAGGCTTTCGTCGGAGACCGATACGTCGTAAACGTATCTATAATTTTTGATGCTCTATGCTTGTTTTGTACCAACTATCTTATGTTTTGTCTACACTTTAAGGCATTTTTATAATTTTCTGAAACTAACTTATTAACAAGATGCCATAGTGTCAGTTCCTGTTTTCTGCTATTTTTGGTTTCAGAAAAGCTAGTAAAAAATATTCTCGGAATTGGACGAAACAAAAGCTGAACTTCCTATTTTTCAGAGGCGAAGACGGAGTCTAGAGGCCAGAGGGAGGCGCACCCCAGGGCGGCCACACCTGGCCTAGGCGTGACCAGGGGGCGTGCCGCCCTATGGTGTGGCCCTAGACCTCCACCGATCTTGCCCCTTCTCCTATATAACCCCCCCCCCCCCGAGGAGAAAACCCTAAGTACCCGATCAGAATTCCACGAAAAAGTTTGTAGCCATCACCATCTCCATCCCTAGATCGGGAGGGATCTGAAGCTCTTCTCGGCACCCTGCCAAAGAGGGGAGATTATCCCGGAGGCCTTTTTCATCACCATGTCAGCCTCCAGAGTGATTTGTGAGTAGTTCATCCTTGGACTATGGTTCCATAACAGTAGCTAGATGGTTGTTTCTCCTCTTTTGTGTTATCATGTTTAGATATTGTGAGCTGCCTATCATGATCAAGATCATCTATTTGTAATCCTACATGTTGTGTTTGTTGGGATCCAGTGGATATTGAGTACTATGTCAAGATTGATTATTGATTCTATCATGTCTATGTTATTTGTGATCTTTCATGCTCTCTGTTGCTAGTAGTTACTCTGGTCAAGTAGTTGCTTGTGACTCCAAAAGGGAGTATTTATGCTCGATAGTAGGTTCATGCCTCTAGTAATCTGGGGGAGTGATACATCGTAAATGATCTATAATATTTTATGCTCCATGCTTGTTTTGTACCAACTATCTTATGTTTTGTCTACGCTTTGAGGCATTTTTATACATTTTCTGGAACTAACCTATTGACAAGATGCCACAGTGCCAGTTGCCTGTTTTTTGCTGTTTTTGGTTTCAGAAAAGCTAGTAAAGAAATATTCTCGACGCAACACGGATCCCGAAGGAGAGACGAAGTGGAGCCACGAGGTGGCCACACCTAGGACTGGCGCGGGTCCACCCTAGGCCCGCGCCATATGGTTGGGGCCCCTCAGGCGTTCATCGACCTTGCCATTTCGTCTATATATACATCTCCCCGAGACAAAAACCCTACCAAGATCAGAATTCCACGAAAAGTTCTGCAGTGCCGCCGACACCGAAGAGGAGATTCGGGGGACAAAAGTCTCTGTTTCGGCACCCTGCCGGGACGGGGAATTGCCCCCGGAGCCATCCCCATCGACTCCACCGCCATCTCCATCACCATTGCTAACTCCCATGATAAGGAGGGAGTAGTTCTCCCTCGATGCTAAGGGCTCTACCGGTAGCTATGTGTTAATCTCTCCCTCTCTATGCGTGATCTTATTGTGATCATGAGCTTTGTAATCTAGTTGAATAAGTAGATCTACTCTGCTACTCAAGTGCTTTAATTATTGTAATATCCGCTTATCCCCATGTGTGTGAAGTTGACAGTGTGCACACTGTGTGGCACTTAGGCTAAAGATTACATAAATACTTATCATGAGTTATATTTTGAGTTGGATGTCTCTATGAAATTGTGGTGTTTGTTGGAACCATCTAGCGCTCAAAGTGACAGTGTGGGGTTACCTAGATGGGGAATGCGAAAATTAAGGAGAGGTTTTGTAGCCCTACCGTGGATTGGAGTTATCCAACAGGAGAGTAGTTCAGAGTAGCATAATGAAGAGACGATATTTATATGAGAGTGTCCACTAGTGAAAGTATGATCCCTAGGCCTTGTTTCTAAGCATTAAAACACCGTTTACAACCAGTTCTACTACATGTTTGCTTGCTGCCATTTTTATTTCAGATTGTAATTACCACTTATAATCATCCTGTAGGGTTTGCAGCATAGAAAACAAAATTTTTCCTAGGATGGGAACAACTATGTATCAAGATCTATCTACTAGATACAAGCAACGGGCAAATGTACATCCATAGAGAACATACCCTTGAAGACTGACAAAGCTTAATGAGGTTGAACTCATGGTTGATGTATACGATCTCTTGCCGATCTCAATATCGAGAGGAAGTCCCAGCGCGGCAAATTAGCGGTGCATCCGTGCTCGCACACACGTCCGAGGCACCGAGCAACCTCCGCCTCCTCGCTCCAGCGATGCAGCGAAAGCACAAATCTTTCTTGTCGAATAGCCACCGGGAACATGTATCTCGCCAGTCCGAGACCATGGGGGATAAATACTAGAGGGGGAGAGAGATCCTTCACGAGGAGGTGTGAGTGAGAAGAGAGGAGGGGGTTCCTTTTATAGGAGGAGGGGGCACCCAAGGGTGTGGCCACTGGCCATGGGGCTGCCCCCGCCTCTCCTTCATTCATGTGGGTGGACACTCCACTCACAAAAATGCCCTTCAATTTTCTCCACTCAAATTCCCATTAAATTTCCACAAAATTTAATGCAAACTCTCATTAAATAAAACTCCTTTTATTTATTCAGAATTTTGTCAATTAATTTAATGACAAACATTCACATATAACCCCTTGCCAGTATTTCATTTCACCTGCAAAAACACTTTCTACAATTTCACCCGAAAACCAGTTTCGGTATCTAGTGAAATAAATTCATGCACTTGTTATTCTTTTCAGCATGAAACTTTTGCTCCAAATGGTGTTGGTGTCTCTTAAGTGTGTCACCCTACGGTTCACGAATAATGCGGACATGATCGAGACCACTCTCAGATCAATAATCAGAAGCGGGAACTAGAGATCCATACTGACTCCCACACATTCAACGATGACTTTCTTGTGATCGTGAGAACCTTTTACGCTAGTATCTTAATCCTTTTGTTTCGTGATATATTACATGTCAGATATTCGATCATCGGTATTTCCATACCTAGTTTGATCTCGTTACTGACATGTACTCTTTTCTCGTTCCTGTGATATAACATTCTAGTGATCAAATCACTTGCTTGCAAGCTAATCAACGTGATATCACCGAGAGGGCCCAGAGCATATCTATCCATCATCGGGATGAACAAATTCTACTCTCGATCCATGGTCATCAACATAACACTTTAGTAGTACTGAACCCATCTTTATAATCACCCTGTTACAGTGTGACGTTTGATGTTATCAAGATACTCTTCCAATGTTAGTGATTGACATGATCTCATGGTCTAAGGATTAGGATCACTTCGTATGATATTATATCAATATAAACTCAATGACTTTGATCGTAATGCTATACTTTGGATGAATGTTCATCACACCATTCCAATAATATGCTGACCTCGTTATTAACAACATCCAATGTCCATGATGAGGAAACCTTGATCATCTTGTTAATCAACGAGCTAGTTTATGAGAGAGGCATAACTAGGAACTTTTTGTTTGTTTATTAAACACACATGTATTAAAGTTTCTGTATTAATACAATTATAGCACGCAAAATAAACATCTATCATATACTTGGAATATACATAATAACCACTTTATTATTGCCTCTCAGGACATATTCCCTTCAGTCTCCCACTTGCACTAGAGACAATAATCTAGTGACATAGTGATAAATCTAACACCCATGGAGTTCTGGTGTTGATCATGTTTTGCTCTAGGGAGAGTTTTAGTCAACGGTGTAGGGGTTCGTAGCATGGAAAACAAAAAAATTCTACCGCATGAACACACAATCAAGATCTAATCTATGATCAAGCCAAGATATATCTACTTGATTGTAGCAACGAGTCGATAGAATACTAACCCTCAAAGATCCAAAGCGGTTAAAGAGAGCAGATTCTCGTGGGTGATGTAGTCGTACACTTCCGATCTCAAGATCGCGTAGACGATCCTTCCGGCGCTGCGTTTAATGGCGCTTCATGATCGTCACACGTTAACTCGATGAAGACCTTACTCTCCCTTGTTCCAGCAGCGGAGGTTGTAGCACTCTCCTCGTGATTCAGCAGACGACGGCGTGAATGAAGTAGAGGGGAGATCTCGCAGGGCTTCGCCTTAAGCCGGAGCGAGTATGGTGGACTATGAGAGAGGCCTTGGCGATCTAGGGTTTAGAGGCACCAAGGGAGGAAGCTTGGTCGGCGGCTAGGGCTTGGGGAGAGCCCCAACTCGCTGAGTTGGAGGGGAAACCCTAATCGGCGGCACTTGGAGGTGGAGGCGCCAAATCTAGGGTTTAGAGGTGTAGGGAAGAGGGGCACCCCTGCCCCTTCTTTTATAGGTGGGAGGGAGGCAGCTAGGAGGAGGGAGTCCTCCTCAAACTCCTCCTCCTTGGCCGGCGGGTGGAGGGAGTGGGACTTCCTCCCTAAGTAGGTTTCCTACTCTCCCTCCACCAAGCAAACTTGCCGTTTGACTTTTTCAAATTGGCGTTTGACTTTCAAACTAGGATTTGATTTCTCCCTTTATTTTTGCCCAGCCAAGTGACCTAGTACATGATGCAACCATTTCACATTGTCATGACACATTCATGTACCCTTCCCCTCCGGAGTGCCGGACCTTCCGGACCCTTCTAGAACATTCACGATGAAAACACCGGAATCATTCCCCAACTCCGAAACAGGACTTTCCTTATATGAATCTTATTCTCCGGACCATTCCGGATCTCCTCGTGATATCCCGGATCCCATCCGAGACTCCAAACAACATTCGGTCTCTTACTCATCATTCCATAACTACTCAACAACATCGAATCCTTAAGTGTGTCTCCCTACGGTTCGTGAATTATGCGGTGTGGTGTTTAATGTCACCTCATCATTCCATAACCCATACTTTCCGAACACTCAATGCCACCTTTATAGCCACCCATTTACGGTGTGGTGTTTAATGTCATCAAAGCATCCTTCCGGTGATGGTAATTAACATGATCCATGGTCGAAGGAATTAGGTTACTATGTATCAGAAAGCTTATAGCAAATGAACTATATTAAATGACTTGATCTTTATGCTACGCTTAACTATAGGAGTATGTCCATCACATCATTCTCCTAATGATATGACCCTGTTGTTAATAACATCTCTATGTTCATGATCGGGAAACCATGATCATATATTAACCAACAAGCTAGTTTAACAAGAGGCTTTACTAGGGACTCTTTTATGTTTACAAATCACACAAGTATTAATGTTTCCGGTTAATACAATTATAGCATGGTATGTAAACATTTATCATAAGTATGAAGATATGATAATAACCACTTTATTATTGCCTCTTGGGCATATCTCTAACAGTCTCACACTTGCACTAGAGTCAATAATCTAGTTTCAAACCTTTGTGTATTCAACACCTATGGCTTTCCGGTATTGTATGTACACGATTGCTAGTGGTCAACTGATCTCCGGATCTGACACTTCCAGGTCCGTGTGTAATTGCATGTCTTTGTGTCTCTACGCATCACTCATTCTCTAATTAGATGGCTTTGTATAAATTTGGTCCTTTGGTGAGACCTTTAGTTCTTTGGGGTTAAAACATGTTGATAATATTGTCGTACAATATATCTTCATAGTATTATCCCTGCTTTGAACTACACCTAGTTTGATAACAAACTACTTGACACAAATGCCCTCTTTTGCTGCTATAATAGAAGTTATATACTTAACCTTTTGTTGTAGTATCTGTCACAATGTCTTAACTTTGGAACTCATCCAAATTCATTATGGAACTTACTTTCCATTATATTGTGCCACCCTTAGTTTAGATTGAGATAAACTTAATTTGTACTTTGTGACAAAACTAGTATTAGTGTAATTCATTTACAATGAACTAAACATCTATTTGTCACTTCTACAAAATAATATATTCTTAGTTCTTTTACAAGATCATAAGAATATCTTTACTATCGTCCAATGATTATCTTATGAATCATTCTGGTATATGCTCATAACATTTAGAGCATAGGACATATCTGGATTTGTACATATCACAGTATGATTGATATAATTACTCTTTGTGATTTCATACATCAAGTATCAATCTATACTTGAATCTTTGTTTCACTTACCAAGTGTCAATACACTTGAATATATCATCAATATTGAACTCATTCAATCCTTTATGTGCGACAAGAACCTTTCTTGTAGTTTCTATATTGAACTCGTTCAATACATCATCTATGTACTTTCGACACAACCATATTAGCGTCTATTGATGCCAAATATTTGGGTTTTGCCTAAATCTTTCATCGGATGAAATTCTTAACATGTGTTAATAAAAGATACATCATTTCCAATCAACAATATGTCTTCCACATAATGTATTAGAAACATGTCTTAGAGCTCCCACTTATTTCTTGCAAATGCAAGCATCTTCATCGTATCCGACGAATTTAAACTCCTTTAACAGTTTCATCATAGTGAAGGTTCCAACTCCGCAATGCTTACTGAAGGGTTTCGCGGCATAGTAAATCAAAATTTTCTACGGATGCGAACAGAGGGAAGCCAAGATCTAATCTAGGAGATGCAAACAACGAGAGAGATTGGATTAGATCTTCATACCCTTGAAGATTCGCGCAATGAGCGTTAAATCGGGCGTGGGTGATGTAGTCGTACTCGCTTCTCCTCCTCGCGATCCGATCCGATCTAGCACCACAAGTGGCGATGCCTCCGTGAGATGCACACGTGCGGCACCTCGACGTCTCCTCCTTCCTTGGTCCAGCAAGTATGGTGGAGAGATGGGTTGGATCTACAACGCGACGGCGTGGTGCAATTGGTGGAGAATTTCTGCAGCAGGGCTTCGCCTACAAGCAGTCGGGAGGGAGAGAGGAGGGCAGCAGGGCGGCTAGGGTTGGAGGAAGGTGTGAGGGTTGGTGCCCCATCCCTCTATATATAGAGGGGTGGGCAGCCCCACCCTCCCCAATCCAAGGCCGGCGGCCCCAAGGAGGAAGAGTGGGGGGCAAGGAAACCCCCCCTTCTAGAAGCTCTATCTCGAGTCTAAACCTCTCTTGGCCGGCTGGGCCCTATGGGGCCTTGTGCCCCTGGCCCAAAGTGGCTAGGGCACTCCCTCATAGGCCCATGCCCTCTTCCGGAAGGTGGGGCCACGTTGGTCCCCTTCCGGAAGGTTCTAGAAGCTTCTAATACCGATTAACTAACAATTCCGAACTCCAAAAACTGCCTTGCCTTATATGAATCTTATTCTCGGACCACTCCGGAACCTCTCGTGATGTCCCGGATCCCATCCGACTCGAACAAAAACTCATAAACCAATTATCCAATCTATCCTAGCGTCGAGACACGTTAAGTGTGTGACCTCGGTTCGAGAATATGCGAGACATGATCTTCTATCAATAATCAACAGCGGTCCGAAACCCATATTGACTCCACACATTCATCGATGATCATATCGGATGAACCACGATGCCAGATTCAATCAATCCCATATATATATTCCCTTCGTCTCGCGATATTTTACTTGCCCGAGATTCGATCGTCGATGCTGGTCATACCTAGTTCAATCTCGTTCACAGCAAAAGTACTTTACTGCTACGTAATCCGATATCACTTTGTGATTAACTCCTTAACCACATGCTTGCAAGCGGTGTTGATATCTATTACCGAGTGGGCCGAAGTATATCTCTCGACTTGGGAGGGACAAATCCCATCTCGATACATACAACCCAAGATACTTTCCGATCACACGAGAGACACCTTTATGATCACCCTCTCATAGGATGACGTTTGATGACCTCAAAGCTTTCTTCCGGTACCAGGGAGTTGTATTATCTCATGGTCTAAGGAATACAATATTTGACATAAGAAAAGCTTCGCAAAGACGAACACGATGACACGATCTAATTGCTTCGCTTAGTTTGGGTCTGTCCATCATATCATTCTCCCAATGATATGATCTCATTATCAATTGACAACTCATGTCTATGGTTAGGAAACCTTAACCATCATTGATCAATGAGCTAGTCCATAGAGGCATACTAGGGACACGGTGTTGTTCACAAACCACACAAGTATTAAAGTTTCCGCTTAATACAATTCTAGCATGGAATATAAACATTATCATGAACAAGAATTATAATAATAACATCTTTATTATTACCTCTAGGGCATAATTCCAACACTTACTTCAACAATTGAAGTTTGCATATGCTTTTAGCATCCTTTGAATTAAAAAACCCTATGGACCGTGTTATGCACATGTCCTAGGTAACAATTCTATTAGAAGAACTTGTTTTGCTTATTCAACTACCACATAACAAAATTATATATAGTGGTTGCTACATTAATCCCTCTAGACTAAATATCGCTATGAAAGATCAAATCTTGTCATAGTCAACCTTTGAACATTGTTGTGAACTCTTTCCCAACATGTCGACTATTTCATAGATGTGCAACATCCATGTCTATTTCTTTATAGATCCAAACATAACTGTAAGGTCTTACACCTTTCCCGAGGGTCCTTCAAGTTCAAAACTTGATTTCTCGTGTATGGAACTATCACGGATTTTATGGCTTCAAGCCATTTTACGAAGTCAGGGCCCATCATCGCTTCTTTGCATGTAGTCCGTTCATTATTCTTAAATAATGATTCAACCCTCAAATCGTGGTATTTGATTGTTTACACGACCTACTTGGTTCAATAGAAACTTTGACCTCCGTAACCACAACCTTTGAGGCACTTGAGCCATGAGCATTGTTGCTGCCTCCGGAACACTTTTCGGCGCTGCGCAACTCTGCACATATAGCTAAGGTTCTTTTAACCTTATCAAAGTTCTATTGTCCTCCCACTTATCTTTTCACGAAAAATTCCTTCTCAAAGAAACTTGACGTTCTAAGCAACAAACACTTTTGTCTTTTATGGAGGAATACTTAACTATTATTCAAAATAACATACAAAGATATGTTTATCCGATTTTGGTTGCAAACATCTTTCTTATGCATAGCATACCAATTTTTTTTAAGAAAGGACAACTTGGGTTTTGTCCCAAACCATAACTTTATATGGTGTCATTTCAACGGATTATGATGGAGCTCTTTTCAGTGGAAAAACGGTAGTCTCTGAAGCTTTTAATCTTTAAAATATAATGGCAGTTTTATGAATTACACCTTTGATCTTACCATGTCAAACAAGGTTTAATTACATATCTCGAACGCTCCATACTTTTATGGTGTTTCGGGACATGCAAACCCACAGAACGATTCCTTAAATCTTAGGTATTATGCTAAACTTGTAACTCAAATATCTTCCTTTATGATCTTATCATAAACTATTTATATTCTTGTTACAATGATTTTGCACTTCATCTTGAAAGTCTTTGAACTTTTCAAATGTTTCATACTTCATCCTTATTAAGTAAATATTCATATATTCACTCAAATTTTCGGAGAAAGCATATGAAGTTGAAATCCATCGCTCTTGACTACACATAATGGACTTCGTACAACAATATGTACAAGTTCCAATAAACTAGTCATTCGTTCCCTTTTGGCCTATAAACGAAGTTTTAATTATCTCTAGGAAAGTTTCACAAGCGTCATTTGATCAAAAATCAAAAGACTCCAAAATTCCATCCACATGGAGTTCTTCATGTTTTCTTTCCAATATAATTTCTCCATCTGCTATATAATCTCAGATTATATGAAACTTGCGGTTGATATGCTTGGTCTTTGGATGATATCTTGGTTCCTTAGCGAGTACTATGGCGCCAGTGTTGTCACACAATATCTCCAGTGGGTCCAATGCACTTGGAACCACGCCAAGCTTCGATGATGAAGTTCTGATCCAAACTCCTTCACTTGACGCTGCGGCAGCCATGTATTCCGCTTCTCTGTAGATCCCGCGATCACGCTTTGCTTGCAGCTTCTCCACTCACAGCTCCTCCATTCAAAATATAAACGTATCCCGTCTGAGATTTAGAATCATCCTTGTCGATTGTCGAAACTAGCGTCGACGTAACCTTTTCTGACAGTGTTCATCACCCCCATAGACTAAGAACATTTCTTTAGTCCTATTTAGGTACTTTAGGATGTTCTTCACGGCTGTCCAAAGGTTCCACTGGATCACTTTGATATCTGCTCGTCAAACTAAGAGCATTGGACACATCCGGTCTAGTACACATGGCATACATGATAGAACCTATGGCCGAGGCATAAGGCACTTTGCTCATAGCTTCCCTATCATTTATCAGAATGGACCCGAGCCTTGCTCAATATCTTACCTGACAACATAGGCACCGAACCTTTCTTTGCCTTATCCATTCTGAACCTTTTCAAAACTTTGTCTAGGTATGTACTCTGGCTTAAAGCTATCAGGCGTCTTTGTCTATCTCGATAGATTTTGATGCCCAATATATAAGCAGCTTCACCTTGGTCTTTCATTAAAAAACACTTGTTCAAATAACTCTTCACATCGTTAAGCATGTCGATGTCATTTCCGATAATCAATATGTCATCCACATATAGTACCAAAAACATCACCGAGCTCCCACTCACTTTCTTGTAGATACAAGCTTCGTAGCAATTTGGAACAAATCCAAAGCTCTTGATCACTTGATCAAAACGAAGGTTCCAACTCCGAGATGCTTGCTTCAGTCCATAAATGGAACGCTGAAGTTTGCATACTTTATCAGCATCCTTAGGATCGACAAAACCTTCGGGTTGCATCATATACAAATCTTCATCAATGTTGCCATTAAGGAACGCAGTCTTGACATCCATCTGCCATATTTCATAATCATGAAACGCAGCAATTGCTAATAAAATCCGAATAGACTTAAACATCGCTACGTGAGAGAAAGTCTCATCGTAGTCAACACCTTGAACTTGTCGAAAACCTTTTGCGACAAGCCGTGCTTTATAGACGGTAACATTACCATCCGCGTCCGTTTTCTTCTTGAAGATCCATTTGCACTCAACGGCCTTTCGGTCGCTAGGAGGGTCCACCAAAGTCCATACTTGGTTTTCGCTCATGGATCCCAATTCGGATTTCATGGCTTCTAGCCATTTCTCAGAGTCTGGGCTCATCATCGCTTCCTCATAGTTCGAAGGCTCACTGTCATCTACTAACAAGACAGTTAAGACAGGGTTGCCGTACCACTCAGGAGGGGCACGTGACCTTGTCGACCGGCGACGTTCAGTAGTAGCATCGTCCGAAGCTTCATGATCCTTATCATTAGCTTCCTCTATTATTGGTGCAGGCGGCACTGGAACAATTTCAGGTGCTGCGCTACTCTCCAATTCAAGAGAAGGTTCAATAACCTCGTCTAGCTCTACTTTCCTCCCACTCACTTCTTTCGAGAGAAACTCCTTCTCAAGAAAGGAACCGTTCTTTGCGACAAACACTTTGCCCGGTTCTGTGATAGAAGGTATACCCAATAGTTTCCTTAGGGTATCCTATGAAGACGCATTTCTCCGCTTTGGGTTCGAGCTTGTCCGGCATCAACTTCTTGACGTAAGCTTCGCATCCCCAAACTTTAAGAAACGACAACTTAGGTTTAGCACCAAACCACAGTTCATACGGTGTCGTCTCAACGGATTTAGATGGTGCCCTATTTAAAGTGAATGCAGCGGTTTCTAATGCATAACCCCAAAATGATAACGGCAAATCAGTAAGAGACATCATTGATCGAACCATATCTAATAAGGTTTGATTCCGGCGTTCAGATACACCATTGCGCTGTGGTGTTCCGGGTGGCGTGAGTTGCGAAACAATTCCGCTTGCTTTAAGATGCGTGAGAAAATCATAACTCAAATATTCACCTCCACGATCGGATCGTAGAAACTTAATCTTTCTGTTACGATGGTTCTCCACTTCATTCTGAAATTCTTTGAACTTTTCAAACGTTTCAGATTTATGTTTCATTAAATAGATATACCCATATCTACTTAAGTCATCGGTAAAAGTGAGAAAATAGCGATATCCATCGCGCGTCGAAACACTCATCGGTCCGCATACATCGGTATGTATGATTTCCAACAAGTCCGTTGCTCGCTCCATCATACCGGAGAACGGGGTTTTGATCATCTTGCCCATGAGGCATGGTTCGCATGTGTCAAATGATTCAAAATCAAGAGACTCCAAAAGTCCATCAGAATGGAGTTTCTTCATGCGCTTTACACCAATATGACCTAGACGACAGTGCCACAAATAAGTAGTATTATCACTATCTACTTTGCATCTCTTAGCCTCAATGTTATGGATGTGTGTTTCATCCCTTTCGAGATTTAGAAGAAATAAACCATTCACAATAGGTGCATGACCATAAAAGATGTTACTCATATAAATAGAACAACCATTATTCTCCGATTTAAATGAATAACCGTCTTGCAATAAACAAGATCCAGAAATAATGTTCATGCTCAACGCAGGCACATAATAACACTTATTAAGGTTTAAAACTAATCCCGAAGGTAAAACTAAGGAGAGCATGCCGACGGCCATCACATCAACTCTTGATCCGTTGCCAGCAGCGCGTCACCTCATCCCTCGCAAGCCGCCGTCTATTCCGTAGCTCCTGTTTCGAGTTACAAATATTAGCAACTGAACCGGTATCAAATACCCAGGCACTACAACAAGGGCTAGTAAGTAAAACATCAATAACATGTATATCAAATATACCTTTGATGGTGCCATCCTTCTTGTCCACTAAGTACTTCGGACAGTTGCGCTTCTAGTGACCCTTGTCCTTGCAATAGAAGCACTCAGTGTCCGGTTTAGGACCAGACTTGAGCTTCTTCTCAGCAGGGGCAACGCGCTTGGTGCCGCCTTTCTTGAAGGTGGGGGGCTTGTTGACCATCAACACATGATTATTCTTTTTGATGTTCACCTCCGCTACTTTCATCTTAGCAAAGAGCTCAGTGATCATATCAGTGGAACCAATCTGATTGTGATCAACTACAAAACTTTTGTAGCTAGGAGTGTCAATCTTGAGCTCCTCTCGAATCTTGCAGTCTAGTTGCTCAAGGCGTTGAGTGTAGTCCATCATCTCAATGGCGTGCTCACTAACGGAACTCCCTTCCTCCATCTTGTAGTTAAAGAATTTCTTAGAGATCTCATATCTCTCAGAATGGGCTTGAGTCTGAAACATGTTTTTCAGCTCCTCGAGAATCTCAAAGGGCCCGGCGAACTCCTCAAAATGATTTTGAAGATCCGATTCCATAGCATACAACATGGCGATCTTAATCAAATCATAATCATCCTTGCGGGACTGATAAACAGCTTTTTCATCAGTCGTCGCATCTATAGCAGGGGCGTCACCTAGCGCTTTCTCAAGGACATAGTCCTTTTGTCCGCCAGAGAGAATGATTCTCAGAATGCGGAACCATTTGGTGAAGTTAGACCCATTGTTTCTAAGCTTTTCTATCTCAGCAAAAACGTTGAAGTTGAAGTTGGACTTGGCCATGTGATCTACAGTATTTGCAAGTACAATTTAGACTATGTTCATGATAAATAGTTCAACTTAATCAAATTACTAGATGAACTCCCACTAAATTCAACATCCCTCAAGTTGTTTAGTGAACACGATCCAAATTCACCACACCTAATCCGATCTTCATGAGAAGAGATGTGGTTTCAATGGTGGACAACAAAGTGTCGATCATATCATTCATATGACTCATGCTTAACCTTTCGGTTCATGTGTTCCGAGGCCATGTCTGTACATGCTAGGCTCGTCAAGTTAGACCCAAGTATTTCCGCGTGTGCAAAAACTGGCTTGCACCCGTTGTATGTGAGCGTAGAGTCTATAGCACCCGATCATCACGTGATGCTTGGACACGACGAACTTTCGCAACGGTGCATACTTGGGGAGAACACAGTTTTTATCTTGATCTTTAATTGAGGAATCATCTTATAATGCTACCGTCGCGATCTAAGCATAATAAGATACATAAAAGGATAAACATCACATGCATATAACTTTATGTGACATGGTATAGCCAATCTTCGCACAATGATCTCCATCTTGTGCGTTCCGACATGATCTCCATAACTCCACCATGATTGCCTCCACCACGAATAGCAACTACAACTATTGCTAACTACTTAGCGATAAAGTAAAGCTATTACATGGCGTATAAGAAGTTGACTCGCAGGTCATACACAATTATAAAGACAACCATATGGCTCCTGCCGGTTGTGTACTCATCGACATGCAAGTCATGAAACATTACAAAACATGATCATCGCATACAATATACACATCACATCTTGGGCCATACCATATCACAGAAAACACTCCACAAAAAAACAAGTTAGACGCCTCTACTTTGTTGTTGCATGTTTTACGTGGCTTATGGGAGTAGATGCTAAGAACGATTCTTACCTACGGAAAGCCACAACGGTGATATTATGGTTGCCAAACTCCGCTGTTAATCCCATGACAACTATAGTGAGAGAAACTGATATCCACCAGCCGCATGTGTGGAACAAGCCACACGTCAAGTGCGGAGCTGGTCTCGCGAACGACGTCGCGTAAGGTTTGCCTGGACCGCTTCAATCTCACTATCCCACGTCATAAGAAGAACACAAACAAGAGGCTTGCAACAGAAAACATCAACGCCCGCAACAACCATGTTGCGTTCTACTCGTGAAACACATCTACGCATAGATCTAGCTCTGATACCACTGAAGGGTTTCGCGGCATAGTAAATCAAAATTTTCTACGGATGCGAGAGGGAAGCCAAGATCTAATCTAGGAGATGCAAACAACGAGAGATTGGATTAGATCTTCATACCCTTGAAGATTCGCAGTGAACGTTAATTCGAACGTGGGTGATGTAGTCGTACTCGCTTCTCCTCCTCGTGATCCGATCCGATCTAGCACCACAAGTGGCGATGCCTCCGTGAGATGCACACGTGCGGCACCTCGACATCTCCTCCTTCCTTGGTCCAGCAAGTATGGTGGAGATATGGGTTGGATCTACAACGCGACGGCGCGGTGCAATTGGTGGAGAATTTCTGCAGCAGGGCTTCGCCTACAAGCAGTCGGGAGGGAGAGAGGAGGGCAGCATGGCGGCTAGGGTTGGAGGGGAAGGTGTAGGGGGTTGGTGCGCCCCCAGCCCTCTATATATAGAGGGGTGGGCAGCAGCTAGCCCCCAAGCCAAGGCCGGCGGCCCCAAGGAGGAAGAGTGGGGGGCAAGGAAACCCCCCCTTCTAGAAGCTCTATCTCGAGTTTAAACCTCTCTTGGCCGGCTGGGCCCTATGGGGCCTTGTGCCCCTGGCCCAATGCGGCTAGGGCACTCCCTCATAGGCCCATGCCCCCTCCAGGAAGGTGGGGCCACGTTGGTCCCCTTCCGGAAGGTTCTAGAAGCTTCCGGTACAATACCAATTAACCTTAACAATTCAACTCCCAAAACTGCACTGCCTTATATGAATCTTATTCTCCGGACCACTCCGGAACCTCTCGTGATGTCCCGGATCCCATCCGAGACTCCGAACAAAAACTCATAAACCAATTATCCAATCTATCCTAGCGTCGAGACACGTTAAGTGTGTGACCTCGGGTTCGAGAATATGCGACATGATCTTCTATCAATAATCAACAATGGGTCCGAAACCCATATTGACTCCCACACATTCATCGATGATCATATCGGATGAACCACGATGCCTGGATTCAATCAATCCCATATATATATTCCCTTCGTCTCGCGATATTTTACTTGCCCGAGATTCGATCGCTTGCATCATCATACCTAGTTCAATCTCGTTCACGGCAAGTACTTTACTGCTCAGTAATCCGATATCACTTTGTGATTAACTCCTTAACCACATGCTTGCAAGCGGTGTTGATATCGATTACCGAGTGGGCCCGAAGTATATCTCTCCGACTTGGGAGGGACAAATCCCATCTCGATACATACAACCCAACAGATACTTTCCGATCACCTGAGAGACACCTTTATGATCACCCTCTCATAGGATGACGTTTGATGACCTCAAAGCTTTCTTCCGGTACCAGGGAGTTGTATTATCTCATGGTCTAAGGAATACAATATTTGACATAAGAAAAGCTTCGCAAAGACGAACACGATGACACGATCTAATTGCTTCGCTTAGTTTGTCTCATCCATCATATCATTCTCCCAATGATATGATATCATTATCAATTGACAACTCATGTCTATGGTTAGGAAACCTTAACCATCATTGATCAATGAGCTAGTCCATAGAGGCATACTAGGGACACGGTGTTGTTCACAAACCACACAAGTATTAAAATTCCGCTTAATACAATTCTAGCATGGAATATAAACATTATCATGAACAAGAATTATAATAATAACATCTTTATTATTGCCTCTAGGGCATAATTCCAACACTTACTTCAACAATTGAAGTTTGCATATGCTTTTAGCATCCTTTGAATTAAAAAAACCCTATGGACCGTGTTATGCACATGTCCTAGGTAACAATTCTATTAGAAGAACTTGTTTTGCTTATTCAACTACCACATAACAAAATTATATATAGTGGTTGCTACATTAATCCCTCTAGACTAAATATCGCTATGAAAGATCAAATCTTGTCATAGTCAACCTTTGAACATTGTTGTGAACTCTTTCCCAACATGTCGACTATTTCATAGATGTGCAACATCCATGTCTATTTCTTTATAGATCCAAACATAACTGTAAGGTCTTACACCTTTCCCGAGGGTCCTTCAAGTTCAAAACTTGATTTCTCGTGTATGGAACTATCACGGATTTTATGGCTTCAAGCCATTTTACGAAGTCAGGGCCCATCATCGCTTCTTTGCATGTAGTCCATTCATTATTCTTAAATAATGATTCAACCCTCAAATCGTGGTATTTGATTGTTTACACGACCTACTTGGTTCAATAGAAACTTTGACCTCCGTAACCACAACCTTTGAGGCACTTGAGCCATGAGCATTGTTGCTGCCTCTGGAACACTTTTCGGCGCTGCGCAACTCTGCACATATAGCTAAGGTTATTTTAACCTTATCAAAGTTCTATTGTCCTCCCACTTATCTTTTCACGAAAAATTCCTTCTCAAAGAAACTTGACGTTCTAAGCAACAAACACTTTTGTCTTTTATGGAGGAATACTTAACTATTATTCAAAATAACATACAAAGATATGTTTATCCGATTTTGGTTGCAAACATCTTTCTTATGCATAGCATACCAATTTTTTTTAAGAAAGGACAACTTGGGTTTTGTCCCAAACCATAACTTTATATGGTGTCATTTCAACGGATTATGATGGAGCTCTTTTTAGTGGAAAAACGGTAGTCTCTGAAGCTTTTAATCTTTAAAATATAATGGCAGTTTTATGAATTACACCTTTGATCTTACCATGTCAAACAAGGTTTAATTACATATCTCGAACGCTCCATACTTTTATGGTGTTTTGGGACATGCAAACCCACAGAACGATTCCTTAAATCTTAGGTATTATGCTAAACTTGTAACTCAAATATCTTCCTTTATGATCTTATCATAAACTATTTATATTCTTGTTACAATGATTTTGCACTTCATCTTGAAAGTCTTTGAACTTTTCAAATGTTTCATACTTCATCCTTATTAAGTAAATATTCATATATTCACTCAAATTTTCGGAGAAAGCATATGAAGTTGAAATCCATCGCTCTTGACTACACATAATGGACTTCGTACAACAATATGTACAAGTTCCAATAAGCTAGTCATTCGTTCCCTTTTGGCCTATAAACGAAGTTTTAATTATCTCTAGGAAAGTTTCACAAGCGTCATTTGATCAAAAATCAAAAGACTCCAAAATTCCATCCACATGGAGTTCTTCATGTTTTCTTTCCAATATAATTTAAATGGCGATGTCACTTCCTAAGTGATCTTTCAATCAATTTGTCTTTCGACATTTTTAGCACTAGTTTTATGGATGTGATTTCTCTAATGAGATTTGTGAATCATCCATCTTTTATGGATTACGGCAATTATTTGAACAACCCTTTTGTTCTCATAATACCTGATAAAACAAATCTTGACGGCAAGCTTTGATGTTTAACAAGTAGCACAATAACCCTTTATTTGTTCTCGATGAACATCATCACATATTCTTTTGCTAGTTACTTAGGCCATTGTAGTTCATGAATTGTGTTGTTTCGTATGACGATTCACACCAACAAATTCAGTATCAAATACTTAAGAACCACATTGTTTAATAAGCAATGAATATAGCCATAACATGTATATCATCTATATACTTAAGCTGAACAATTCTAGTCTTTTCTTTTCTGCCATATATTTATGAGATTCTCTTTCAGTATTTCCTTTTCTGTTTGAAAGAATCTAACAACATCAATAGTGGAGCCATATACATGACACATAGTCCAAAGCATGTATAGTTAAATACCAATGTCCTTGGACTTGCACTTTGAAGTAGATCACCATCATCAAATGTTTGGTGTTCTTTCAAATTCCTTTCTTTAGTAATCTCTTGGTGTAGTAAACATTTTACCTACATCAAATATTCACCCTTATCATGGAATTATCCATGATTAAGCTACTTTTAGCTTACACCGATGAATCGCGAGTATAATGTTGCTCTCCAAAACCTTTTGGTGGATTAGGACAACTAGTGTCTCCAACCTTTTGCAAATTCTCATCAAATATGAGAACATGACTTTTGCCATATTATACTCTATCATGTTGCAACCAAAACTTCATTTCAGATATCACAATATCTTCCACACATCATGGTTTCTGAAACAACTCTTTCAGATCCTAGATAACCTTGATATTAAGACAATCCTTTTAATATCAAGAATCATGGAGACAAACATGATACTCATACACTAACACTTGGAATTGTCACTCTTGATTTATTACCAATTATTAAACTTCATGGAGTAACCAGAACTTACTGAAAGTTTGCAATAGGACTTTTATACTTCAGATTAACACTTCAAAACAATACGATACTAGTTCGTAAAGTAACTAACCAGAATTCTATAGTTCTATCATCTCAATTAAAACTAAGCGCAAGGTGGTAAACGGATGCCAATGACTACAACAACTATGCAAATTCACTTTGATTTAATTTATGATAAATATTGTTCAACTTTTAATCAAATTGTTGTTGAACTCCCACTTAAAACAATATCCCTCACATTGTTTTAGTGATCACACGAACCAAATCCACCACATCAAAACCGATCATCACGAGAGTTGATGTAGCTTCAATGGCGAACAATCAACATGTTCATCATATCTACTATATGACTCATGCTTTACCTTTCGGTGATCCGTGTTCCGAGACCATGTATGTACATGCTAGGCTCGTCAAGATCAAACCTTAGCTTCCGCATGAGCAAATCTGGCTTGCTCACTTTGTATACACTCGCAGAATCTAACACACGCGATCATCACGTGGTGCTTCGAAACAACGAGCTTTAGCAACGGTGCTTACTAAGGATGAACACTTTAAAACTTGAAATTGTGTGCTTGAGGGATCATCTTATAATGCTACCATCGTGAACTAAGCAATACAAGATGCATAAAAGGATTAACATCACATGCAATTCATAATATGTGATATGATATGGCCTTTCTGATTTGTGCTTCCGATCTCCATCTTCAAGCACGAACATGATCTCCATCATCACCGGCATTGCATCAAGGTCAATGACGCCGCTCCATTGTTGTCGTCCACCAGCTTCAACTATTACAACTACTTTGAATAGACACGCGGGTCTTAACAGAATTTAAAGACAACCATATGGCTCCTGCCGGTTGCCAACTTACAATAAGGAACATTGCATACATCAAATATAATCACAATCATGGCCATATCACATCACAGCACACCCCTGCAAAACAAAGTTAGACGCCTCTAATTTTCTTTGCATGTTTTACGTGGTTTGGGGCTTTCAATAAGTTTTGTTCTAACTTACGAACAAGAACCACAACATTGATACTAGTATTGTCAATCACCCATTGTAAGTTGAATCTTAACTATGTTGGGAGAAACAGGCACCCGCAAAGCCACTTATGCAATACAAGTTGCATGTCAAGCGTGGAGCAAGTCTCATGAACGATGTCATGTAAGGTTAGCCCGGGCCGCTTCATCCCACCATCCCGCAAGATGCAAAGTACACAAGAAGCAATCGACAACAAAAGCATCAACGCCCACAACGACCATTGTGTTCTACTCGTGCAACAGATCTACATATAGACACGACTCTGATACCACTGTAGGGGTTCGTAGCATGGAAAACAAAAAAATTCTACCGCATGAACACACAATCAAGATCTAATCTATGATCAAGCCAAGATCTATCTACTAGATTTTAGCAACGAGTCGATAGAATACTAACCCTCGAAGATCCAAAGCGGTTAACAAGAGCAGATTCTCGTGGGTGATGTAGTCGTACACTTCCGATCTCAAGATCGCGTAGACGATCCTTCCTGCGTTACGGCAGCGCTTCCCAATCGGTCACGTTGATTTTCGATGAAGACCTTCCTCTCCCTTGTTCCAGCAGGCAGCGGAGGTTGTAGCACTCTCTCGTGATTCCGGCAAAGACCTGACGTGGTACCGGAATTAGAGGGGAGATCTCGCAGGGCTTCGCCTTAAGCCGGAGCGAGTATGGTGGACTATGAGAGAGGCCTTGGCGATCTAGGGTTTAGAGGCACCAAGGGAGGAAGCTTTGTAAGATCCCTCCTTTATAAAGGAAAAGGATCCCTGTGATTGCAATGCTAGTCCCTGGATCAATGCTAGCATCCACAGTTTAAGATGAAGTACACAGAAACAAAGGTCATTATTACAGTCATTCTAGAGACAACATAGTCTTTTACAACTCCATGGCCACAGGCCTAGTACAAGAGTTTAAATGAGTAAATAGATAAATAAGTCTTCATCTTCATGTGCCACAGGCAAGCATGTTGAGTGTAGACTCATGACTCCTAATCATCATCAGAATAACCTGCAACATCACAAGTTACAGCCACAGTGGGTCAATACATTGGAATAGTATTGGCAAGTGATACCTTAGTAGAATATTGGTGGACTAGATACTATATGCAATTTGGCTAAGTGTAGCTTAGGCTTGCCTTGCTCAAAATAGGTTTTTCCTATCAGTTGAAAACACTAAGTTTTTCTTTGTCAAAACTTTTCCCAAGGAACCTCCAATAGACATTGGGGTCCTTCACCCTTGTTCAACCACAAGTTTTACTTAGAAATTGGGATGAGGAGATTCTTGATACCTTCCATGTCTTGATGCTCAAATTGTCCAATACCAGGGACATGGCTAAGTACTTAGATTCTTCCATCTGCAGTGGTTGTGCACTTTCCCCACAAGACTTGATTTTCACCAAGACAGGACCTTTCAGAAGCCTTCCCTTAGACCAAATGGACGTGCTCCAACCTATCAATCCCACTACCACCAACTGTCCAAATGGCTAAGTTATTGCAACCTATATGATCCAGGCAGAGCCCATATTGCCAAGTGGCTGCACTAGAAGCTTCTTAACATTTGGCCTCTCAAATCCCTTTGTTCCTGGGTGGCTTTCCACAAGTGAGATACACAAGGTAAACCATAGAAATGGGCCTTGTGTAACCACTCAACATAACCCATTCACAACCATTCCACCCAGGTGATTCATTCACTTAGTTGTTTTATTAAGTAAAAACATAGTCCAAACACTTAGAAATATTTATTCATAGCATGAACATATAGCCACCCTTGGTTGCTACTATCTAGGCTAAGCATGGCATAGATAAGCATCTTAACTTATAAATATCTAGCAATTCTACAACTACTAGGGGATTTCCCAAGCATAGCATATAAGCAAAATATAATCATGCAAGACTAGCAAAATATTTCTAATGCATAGTTGAAAAACATAGGGATAAAATCATGAAGCACCACTTGCCTTGGTAGTTTGTAGAGTACCTACAATCCTCACAATCACAATCACTATTTGCACCAAAATCTACACATAAAATGATAACACCAAATCACATACAAAATAAATACAAGCAAAAATATATGGATGCATGCAATATGATATGTGATGATTTTCTATACCAAACATGACAAGTGCACAGTACTGATTCCTAAACAAGTTCAAAATTTGCCAAACAAACTTTATTTGAACATTAAATCATTTCTCAAATAATTAATATACACATAATAGGCCTAGACAAGTTTCTTTAAATAAAACCATTTTAACAGAAACAAAACATTAAACACATTGCATATATGGAAAGGGCTTTCTCTCCTGATTCCATTGATATAAAATTCATCAAATTTGGACGTGGGAATCAAAAGTTATGATTAAAACAAATTTAAACATCTAATAGATTCAAATCAGAAATTTAAATCGAGAAACATGCCACGTGGCGCTATCTTACTGGCTGTAACCGCTTCGCGCCGGATCACGCTTCTGAGCCGTTGGATCTAACTTAATCGTGCAGCTTTGATTGAAACATATCGCTTCGTCTAAGATCTATCGTGACCACTAGATCTAAATCTAACGGTGCTCAGCACCTGACCATCAAGTGGCGGCATGGCGACGGCGCAAAGCTCAAGGCTGGCGATGGCGAGCCGCAAACTAGGTTGCCCGGGGAGGTGGGAGGATGCTCACCAGAACCACAGTGACGAGGAGAAGCTCGACGTGTCCTTGGTTGGCGAAGGGGCGCTCGGAGTCGTCGTGGATTGCTCGTCGGAGTAGTCCCTGGCGGCTGTGGCTTCTATTCGTCGACGTTGGCGACATTCTGGGCCGCGCTAAGACAAGAGGAGGGTACCGTTAGATGCGCAGGACGCTGGGGATCTTACGTGTATCAAACAGAGGGCGAGGGGAGGCTGGGCCTTATGGGGAAAAGGTCGCCGGAGTTCAAGCAGAGAGCGGTGGAGCTCAGTTGTTGACGTTGCCGAGGCTACAGGCCATGCGCGAGAAAACGGAAAGTGTCAGTAGATGCGCACGGAGATGCAGAGCAAGCCAGCATGAACCATAGGAAGAGGGGAGTGCGGTGCTCACCGGAATTCATCGGCGAGGTCGTCGGAGCAGCGAGGTTGCGGCGAGGAATTCTTGCAGCCTGGGGGCGCTCTGTGTTTGGAGTTTGGGGGAAAATGGAGAGGGGACAGAGGGGGTTTAAATAGCAAGGGCGCGGACGAGATTTACTCAAGCATTGATCGAGAGTTGAAGCCGCAAATCAATCCAGAAACGGTCGAGTGATTTGGGGGGAGGAACTCGTCGCCGGGTGGAGAAGAAGACCGTTGCGTGGGCCGCGTTGTCAGCGAGAGAAACAGAGGGAAAGTGGGGTCAGGCGGTCAGTCACTCCGTGGGTTTGATTGCAAGTACAGAAAAACTGTTCGCGGGAGGGTTTGCTGGGCTGGCTGGGTCAAGTTGGGTTGGGTTGGGCCAGAATGGCTGGCTGCTTATTTTTTCTCTCTTTATTCCTTTTTCTTTTTCTGTTTGATTTTCTAAAATGATTTTTAAACTCCTTTTCAAATCAGTTTGATTCCAAACCTTCTCTGGACTTTCGCAAAGTGAATTTTGTATTTAAATAAGAAAACCTTTCTGTTACAAACACCAACTTGGGTCATTTGAAAAATAAAATAGAACCAAGCCATTAAGAGATATATTAATTGACATAAACTTGGTTTTATTTCATACTTTGTTTGGGAACTTTATTCAAGCTTTTGAAATCACTTATGTTTGAACTCAAAACACTACTGAATGAATATTTGTACCTTACTCATTAGCAAGTAGACCAAAGGCTAGAGTATTCATACAAAAAATAATGAGCAATGTATGCTCCTGTTTTTGAAATGATTTTGAATTGAAACCCTAAATGATCATGGATGCATGGATGATATGCATGAGTTTTAAAACATGATTTTAGGGATGTTACAAATCTAACCTCCTTAAGGTGAATCTCGCCCTCGAGATTCGGATTGGCTAGCAAATAGGTGAGGGTGGTCTTTCGGAAGATCATCTTCTCTTTCCCATGTTGCTTCTTCCTCGGAATGATGGTTCCATTGAACTTTGCAGAACTTGATAGTCTTAGTCAGAGTAACTATTTCTGCAGTCTCAAGAATCTTGATAGGTTTCTCTTCATAAGTGAGATCACTTTCCAATTGGACCTCTTCCAAAGGTATGGTATCCTTCAAACAAGTCTCTTCCATTTCTGGATGACATTTCTTAAGCTGACTCACATGAAACACATTATGAACTGCTGACAAAGACTCTAGCAATTCAATCTCATAAGCAACTTCCCCTTTACGACTCAAAATCTTGAATGGTCCAACATATCTTGGTGCCAATTTTCCTTTGACTCCAAATCTCTTCACTCCACGGAGAGGTGACACTCTAAGATAAGCTCTGTCTCCTACTTCATAGGTGACTTCTCTATGCTTAGGATCTGCGTAGCTTTTCTGTCGGGACTGTGCTATCTTCAATTTGTCCTTAACTAGCTTGACTTTCTCTTTAGCCTCTTTGATGAGTTCTGGTACGAACAAACTTATTTCTCCCACACCATTCCATAGCAATGGGGTGGTACACTTTCTCCCATAGAGAAACTCAAATGGTGCCATCTCAATACTGGCTTGATAGCTGTTATTGTAAGAAAATTCTGCGTAAGGCAGACTTTCATCCCAACTGGCTCCATAGTCTAGAGCACATGCTCTCAACATATCTTCAAGAATCTGATTAGTCCTTTCTGTCTGTCTATCAGTTTGAGGGTGAAATGCAGTGTTGAATTCCAACCTCGTTCCCAATGATTCATGTAATTGTCTCCAAAAATGAGAAGTGAATTGAGTTCCCCTATCAGACACGATACTCTTGGGGTACTCCATGTAGACATACAATTCTGCTCATATAGATCTTGGCTAACTTAGCTCTTGTGTAAGTTGTCTTCACGGGTATAAAATGAGCCACTTTAGTCAGGTGATCCACTACTACCCAAATAGAATCATATCCTGACCTGGTTCTCGGCAATCCGGTGATGAAATCCATGCCAATCTTGTCCCACTTCCAATCAGGAATAGGTAGTGGTTGTAACAATCCTGCTGGTTTCTGATGTTCCGCTTTCACTCTACTGAATACATCACACAAAGCAATATGTTCGGTGATGTCCTTCTTAAGATTATTCCACCAAAATCTTTCCTTCATATCCATGTACATTTTGGTGTTACCCGGGTGGATGGAATATGGTGAGTTGTGCGCTTCTTGTAAAATCAGTTTCCGAAGCTCCGGATCTTGTGGAACATAAATACGTTTTCCATGCCATAAAGTACCCTGTTCGTCTTCATGGAATCCTTTGGATTTTCCTTTGCCAATCTTTTCCTTAATCTCTTCAATTTCCTTATCAGTCTTCTGAGCTTCTTTGATCTTGTCCAACAAAGTAGGTTGAACATCCAAGGTCATGAGATGTCCTTCAGGCACAATCTCCAATCTGAGATCTCTAAATTGGGCACACAGATCATCTAGCAATTCTCCCTTAGTAAGGCCATTCACAAAAACCTTACGGCTTAGAGCATCCGCTACAACATTTGCTTTATCGGGGTGGTATTGCAAACTTAAGTCATAGTCCCTGATAAGTTCTAGCCATCTTCTTTGTCTCATGTTAATTTCTTTCTGGGTGAAGATATACTTCAAACTTTTGTGATCTGTGAACACTTCACATCGCTTTCCCAAAAGATAATGTCTCCATGTTTTGAGTGCATGGACAACAGAGGCTAACTCTAAATCATGGGTAGGGTAGTTCACCTCATGAGTTTTGAGTTGTCTCGAGGCATAAGCCACAACTTTCCCTTCTTGCATAAGTACTGCACCTAATCCATGATGATATGCATCACAATATACTTGGAAATCCTTCTCCAAATCTGGCAAACACAAGACTGGTGCTGTCACAAGTCTCTTCTTCAATTCTTGAAAGCTGAGTTCACAACCTTTAGACCAAGCAAATTTCTTGTCTTTCTTTAACAATTCTGTCATAGGCTTAGCTACTTTGGAGAAATTCTCAATAAACCTTCTGTAGTAACCTGCTAAGCCAAGGAAACTACGAACTTCTTTCACTGACTTGGGAGATTCCCATTCAGTTACAGCTAAAACTTTAGCAGGATCAACTGCTACACCATCTCCTGACACAACATGTCCAAGAAAACCAACTTCATTCAACCAAAATTCACACTTGCTGAACTTGGCATACAGTTTATGCTCTCTAAGCTTCTCAAGTATCAAACGTATATGTCCTTCGTGCTCTTCTTTGCTCTTGGAGTAGATCAAAATGTCATCGATGAAAACGACAACAAACTTATCAAGAAATTCCATGAACACCTTGTTCATCATATTCATGAAGTATGCTGGTGCATTGGTCAAACCAAATGGCATCATGGTATACTCATATAATCCATACCTTGTGGTGAAAGCTGTCTTAGGTATGTCTTGTTCCCTTATTTTCAGCTGAAAATAACCTGACCAGAGATCAATCTTTGAGAACACACAAGCTCCTTCTAACTGATCAAACAAGTCATTGATTCTAGGCAAAGGGTATTTGTTCTTGATAGTCACCTCATTGAGTGAACGGTAATCTATGCATAACCTTTGAATTCTATCTTTCTTTTCCACAAACAAAACTGGTGCTCCCCAAGATGAGGAACTTGGTTGGATAAATCCTTTTTGCAACTGTTCACCAAGTTGCTTCTTAAGTTCTTTCAACTCATCAACTGACATCTTGTATGGTCTTTTTGCTATTGGTCCAGATCCTGGTAGCAAATCAATAAGAAACTCCACGTCTTTATCTGGTGGCATTCCCGGCAATTCTTACGGAAACACATCTGGATACTCACTCACAATAGGCACACTGTCTATGCTAACCCCCTTAAGAGAATTTAGCTTACTTCCTCTTGATTCAAAGTTAGACTTGAATCTAATCCGTTTCTTTTCCGAGGTTGTGAGTGCAACAGTACGATTAGCACAATCTAGTACTCCTTCATACTTAGCTATCCAATCCATTCCCAATATTACATCCAGTCCTTGAGAATCTAGGATTATCAGACTCAGTGGAAACTTATGCTTTCCAAACTCTATCACTAGATCCCGGCATCCAAGACTTACTATCATATCTCCACCTGGAGAACTAACTTTTATTGGACACCCAATGTTTTCAGTTGGAAACCCATTTCTATCAAAAAATGCTTTTGATATGAATGAATGCGATGCTCCAGTATCAAAAAGTACAAGTGCTAGAATAGAATTGAGTTTGAACTTACCAGCAACAGCATCTGGCTCTTCATAGATTTCCTCCACATTGATGTGGTTCACTTGTCCCTTCTGAAAAGGGTTGGGCTTGTTGGGTCCTTCAACTTTCTTTTCTGGGCATTCATTTGCATAATGCCCCATCTTCTTGCACTTGAAACACTCAACCTGACTAAGATCCTTCTTGACAGGCTGGCTTCCACTGCCACTTCCACTGTGGTGGCTCTTATATCCACCCTTGTGATTCTTGTACTTGTCATTGTCATGACTACGGTGATGCTTGTTGTCATGATGATGGTTGTGGTTGTGGTGCTTGTTTAATTTCCCATGCTTGTGGGATCCTGAAATCCCACTATCATCATAATGGGAACATTTGTGAGACGATCCCGAGCTGTGCTTGTCAGTGTGCTTTCTCTTCCTACTTTCAACTTGCTTCATTTTGTTCTCCAAAATAGCAGCCTTGTCACAAAGAGACTGGTATGTGGGAACATAGGCCACAGCTAACTGCAGGTTCAGTTAATCATTCAACCCTTCAAGGAACTTTTCCTTCCTCTTAGCATCAGTGTCAACTTCATCCGGTGCATAACGCGTCAGATTGTTGAACTCTTCAATATATTCTGCCACACTGTGGTGACGTTGTTTCAGGTTATGAAACTCTTTCTTCTTCAGACTCATCACTCCGGATGAGTTGTGAGCAGTACGGAAACCATCTTCGAAGATATCCCATGTCACATCCTTAATGGGAGTGGTGATCTGGAAGTTATCCCACCAAGTAGCTGCTGCTCCTTCTAATAAGTGAGCTGCAAATCTGACTTTCTCTTCATCAGTACAGCCAACTGTTACCAAGTCCTTGTTCACAGAGCGTAGCCAATCATTGGCCACCATAGGATCAGTTGTTCCTGAGAACTTTGCTGGCCTCAATCTCAAGAACCTGGTAAGCATGTCAAAACCCGGTGGGTTGTTCTGGTTGTTGTTGTTATTGTTGTTGTTGTTGTTGTTGTTGTTGTTGTTGTTCTAATTCTGAATGAACGTAGTCATCATCTGCATCAGCTGAGTCTGAGCTGTCATCATTTGCTGCATCTCAGGGGTGATGTTGTTGTTGTTGGGGTTGGGATTGGCACGACGGGGAGGCATCTGTGGTTTGTTCAATAGAGATAAGAATGAGATACCCATAGATGCTAACATGCACAATACATCACATAAACAATCACCAAATATGCATCACAATAATAAAGGTTCAACAACATAGATAACAAGTTTGCGAAGTAAACACACCAATAGCAAGCCATCCACATGTTGGATGATGATTGTGACTCAAATAAAAAGCATGATAAATAAATGATAAATGAGTAGTCATCACTACTCCTTGGCATCAACCTCCTCCTCAACAAAGGTAAGACCTGCATTCTCCATAGCAGTCTTGTATTCCTCGACATTGGTGGTCAAGGTCTCTACTTTGGATTTGAGAGCCCTCTTCTGAGAACGAAGCCTCTCAATCACAGTATGCTGATGCTCGAGCTCGAAGTCCTTGGCCTCCAGTTCTGCAGTCATGTCTCGAATCCTCTTATTCCTATATTGGACTCGCTTCTCTTGACTCTTGAACTTTCTGTCCTGACTCTCGAACTTGGCCTCCATCTCCTTGACTATCTCATCTTGCTCCGCGAAGAGCTTGTCCTTCTCACGAAGCTGCACCTGGAGTTCGTCATTGCTGAGCATGACGTTGGTCCTATCAGTGTCCACGTGCCTAAGAAGAACCTCTAAGTCCTGGAGGTATAGATGAATCAGCTCTACTGTCTCCCTTGAAGTATCCTCGAAGTCTATGGCCTCACCATCCTCATCACGTCTACCGAAGGCGTGGAAGTGAGTACCTCTAACCTGTCGAGAGTGTCTCCCTAACAGACGTCCAATCAAGTCCTGCATGACTACCTCTAGGCCTCTCTCCTTGTCATCGTGCATGAGCTTGAAGATGATTGCCTCCATGGTAGGCTCAGTCTGGCATCCGGGCTGATTGACCCTGAAGCCCCAAAGGTCTTTCCTCTCAAACTTGGTGAGGGGAAGCACCATGATGGTAGGAAGAGGGAGATTGAGCAAACTAGTGAGCTCAATAATACAAGGACCAATACGAGTTCCCTGGAACTCTTCAACAGTGCTGATGGTAACAATAGGCATCTATTTAATAAGATAGAAAAAGTTAGAATCAACACAATTTTAAGACAAGTCACAAGACAAGGCATCACATGCATAACTTTGGAAATCAAAACACACAAGTCATGTCATACATGTATCCATTACAAACAACCAAAGTTCAACTTATTTTAAACAACAATTTTGGAAAATAAAATGATAAGTGTGGTGGTCCAACTAACGAAGTACGTTTACAATCCCATCTCACTTGCCAAGTTGGCTAACAAGGCATCCCTAGAGGCAATCTGTTTATCTTGATCACATGACTCCATTGCTAAGTCTATGATGTCTTTCCTTAAACTTTGATTGGTAGCCTCTAGCTCTTGGGTATGTTTCTTTTCTTCCCTAAGATCATTCTGGGTGTTAAGCATTCTGCACTTGATTCTATCACCAAGTTCTTTGATGGCCCTCCAAGCTGCATCCCTTGCTGAATCAAAGAATGTGGTGTGCATCATTGTGTTGGTGACCATGCAGAATCCTGAGTCCTTGTGGTTTTCTTCCTTGTTTTTATACAAGTGAAGTTGCACCCACCAGTACTCCACTCCTTCATCCATCACAGGAAAGCCTTTGTACACAGTTGCACCATGTATTCCCATGGCAACCATGAGGTCCTTGAGAGCCTTGGGGAATTCTGTCTCACATTCCAAAGTCATAGTCATGAGTGTTCCCTTCCTTACGGCTTCGTTGATGGAGTTCATCTACAAATAGAGATGAGAAAGAAGATTAGAAAAGTTTACGAGAAGAAAAGACAAGTGTGGAAGTTGTCAAAAATTTTCCTTAGTGGTTTCCAATCCTAGGGTCATAATCCTACAGGCAACACAGTGCTCTGATACCATCTGTAAGATCCCTCCTTTATAGAGGAAAAGGATCCCTGTGATTGCAATGCTAGTCCCTGGATCAATGCTAGCATCAATAGTTTAAGATGAAGTACACAGAAACAAAGGTCATTATTACAGTCATTCCAGAGACAACATAGTCTTTTACAACTCCATGGCCACAGGCCTAGTACAAGAGTTTAAATGAGTACATAGATAAATAAGTCTTCATCTTCATGTGCCACAGGCAAGCATGTTGAGTGTAGACTCATGACTCCTAATCATCATCAGAAGAACCTGCAACATCACAAGTTACAGCCACAGTGGGTCAATACATTGGAATAGTATTGGCAAGTGATACCTTAGTAGAATATTGGTGGACTAGATACTATATGCAATTTGGCTAAGTGTAGCAAAATAGGTTTTGCCTATTAGTTGAAAACACTAAGTTTTTCTTTGTCAAAACTTTTCCCAAGGAACCTCCAATAGACATTGGGGTCCTTCACCCTTGTTCAACCACAAGTTTTACTTATAAATTGGGATGAGGAGATTCTTGATAGCTTCCATGTCTTGATGCTCAAATTGTCCAATACCAGGGACATGACTAAGTACTTAGATTCTTCCATCTGCAGTGGTTGTGCACTTTCCCCACAAGACTTGATTTTCACCAAGACAGGACCTTTCAGAAGCCTTCCCTTAGACCAAATGGATGCGCTCCAACCTATCAATCCCACTACCACCAACTGTCCAAATGGCTAAGTTATTGCAACCTATATGATCCAGGTAGAGCCCATATTGCCAAGTGGCTGCACTAGAAGCTTCTTAACATTTGGCCTCTCAAATCCCTTTGTTCCTGGGTGGCTTTCCACAAGTGAGATACACAAGGTAAACCATAGAAATGGGCCTTGTGTAACCACTCAACATAACCCATTCACAACCATTCCACGACGTGATTCATTCACTTAGTTGTTTTATTAAGTAAAAGCATAGTCCAAAGACTTAGAAATATTTATTCATAGCATGAACATATAGCCACCCTTGGTTGCTACTAGCTAGGCTAAGCATGGCATAGATAAGCATCTTAACTTAGAAATATCTAGCAATTCTACAACTACTAGGATTTCCCAAGCATAGCATATAAGCAAAATATAATCATGCAAGACTAGCAAAATATTTCTAATGCATAGTTGAAAAACATAGGGATAAAATCATGAAGCACCACTTGCCTTGGTAGTTTGGAGAGTAGCTACAATCCTCACAATCACAATCACTATTTGCACCAAAATCTACACATAAAATGATAACACCAAATCACATACAAAATAAATACAAGCAAAAATATATGGATGCATGCAATATGATATGTGATGATTTTCTATACCAAACATGACAAGTGCACAGTACTGATTCCTAAACAAGTTCAAAATTTGCCAAACAAACTTTATTTGAACATTAAATCATTTCTCAAATAATTAATATACACATAATAGGCCTAGACAAGTTTCTTTAAATAAAACCATGTTAACAGAAACAAAACACTAAACACATTGCAGATGGAAAGGGCTTTCTCTCCTGATTCCATTGATATAAAATTCATCAAATTTGGACGTGGGAATCAAAAGTTATGATTAAAACAAATTTAAACATCTAATAGATTCAAATCAGAAATTTAAATCGAGAAACATGCCACGCGGCGCTATCTTACTGGCTGGTATCGCTTCGCGCCGGATCACGCTTCTGAGCCGTTGGATCTAACTTAATCGCGCGGCTCTGATTGAAACATACCGCTTCGTCTAATATCTATCATGACCACTAGATCTAAATCTAACGGTGCTCAGCACCTGACCATCAAGTGGCGGCTGGCGGTGACAGTGGCCAGCGCTCACGACGATGGCGGGCGGCGAACTAGGTTGCCCGGGGAGGTGGGAGGATGCTCACCAGAACCACAGTGACGAGGAGAAGCTCGACGTGTCCTTGGTTGGCGAAGGGGCGCTCGGAGTCGTCGTGGATTGCTCGTCGGAGTAGTCCTTGGCAGCTGTGGATTCTGTTCGTCGACGTTGGCGACGTTCTGGGCCACGCTAAGACAAGAGGAGGGTACCGTTAGATGCACAGGACGCTGGGGATCTTACGCGTATCAAACAGAGGGCGAGGGGAGGCTGGGACTTACGGGGAAAAGGTCGTCGGAGTTCAAGCAGAGAGCAGCGGAGCTCAGTTGTTGACGTTGCCGAGGCTACAGGCCATGTGCGAGCAAACGGAAAATGTCAGTAGATGTGCACGGAGATGCAGAGCAAGCCAGCATGAACCATAGGAAGAGGGGAGTGCGATGCTCACCGGAATTCGTCGGCGAGGTCGTCGGAGCAGCGAGGTTGCGGCGAGGAATTCTCGCAGCCTGGGGGCTCTCTGTGTTTGGAGTTTGGGCGAAAATGGAGAGGGGACAGAGGGGGTTTAAATAGCAAGGTCGCGAGCGAGATTTACTCGAGCATTGATCAAGAATTGAAGCCGCAAATCAATCCAGAAACGGCCGAGTGATTTGGGGGGAGGAACTCGTCGTCGGGTGGAGAAGAAGACCGTTGCGTGGGCCGCGTTGTCAGCGAGAGAAACAGAGGGAAAGTGGGGTCGGTGATTGATCACTCCGTGGGTTTGATTGCGAGTACAGAAAAACGGTTCGCGGGAGGGTTTGCTGGGCTGGCTGGGTCAAGTTGGGCTGGGTTGGGCCAGAATGGCTGGCTGCTTATTTTTTTCTCTTTATTCCTTTTTCTTTTTCTGTTTGATTTTCCAAAATGATTTTCAAACTCATTTTCAAATCAGTTTGATTCCATACCTTCTCTGGACTTTTGCAAAGTGAATTTTGTATTTAAATAAGTGTCAAACTGTAACACCACGGTTCTGAAAAGACCGTGGCTTTTATGTGACATGCCAATCCCTGGATCGGTTCATTGGCCCACAATAGAATAAGATGAATAACATAGCAAAATATCCGTGTATCATAAATAACGAAGATCCAGAGTACCATTATTACAATAAAAGCGTAGCTCAAGGCTAGCTCAAATTATTTAGGTAGCAACATAAATAAAGCAAATCCTCCATTCTTCAAATTGCCCACAAGTGAACAAGTGCTGAGTGGAGTACCGTGGCCTATATCGATTACTCAGAATCGGAATATCCTGCAACATGAAATGTAGCAGCCCCGAAGGGTCAATACATGGAATGTATGGCAAGTAGAGCTAGTAAAGGAGACAATAAAGCTAACATCTACATGCATATATGGCAAGTGGAGCTGTGGCTAGCTTGCATTTGCAAATACCTTTGTCCTACTTTCATAAACAGTTTTCAATTTTCTTTGAAAAGATCCCAATTAAGTTAACCCAGCAACATTAAAGCAATTATGAAATTAGAATGAGCGAGAAACATGTCATGGAATCAATATCAAGCAACTCAGACGTCCATAACCGGGGACACGGCTAATCGATTAGATTATACACCCTGCAGGGGTTAGTACACTTTACCCATGTGACTTGGCCAGCCCAGCTCGTACCATCGCTCTCATTTTGGGTGATGATAGGGAGAAGTCCAAGAAGAGACTGTTCGGGAAGTAGCTCCCCAATCCCGACGCGCACCGGTCCAACCTACCAAAATTCTACATCTCTGGATACACGGGTTCGAGTTACCACAACCTACTAAGTCCAACCAACCGCCCATTTCATTATTGGCACATGGTTGTACACGTAATCTACAACATAAAGAAGCCAATCATTTTCTCTTGATACCTGGGTGCCTTTCCGCAATGATACCACCAAAAATTATCAATCCCATCACACCCAGGAGGTTCATTGATTAAGTTATTTTAGTTTTCACAAACCAACACATTTAGAAACAACTTTTAGTGATGTAACCCAGCCCTCGTTCATAAAAGCATGGCTAAGCACATCTACCAACGGTGGTTCATCTACAAGGAAAGCCCTACCACATAATAGGACATAGCATAGCGATAGTATCATCCTACACATGCATCTACAAAATACACGACAATGCATTAAAAATAGTAGGACGATATCATGAACAAAGTAGCATCTACTTGCCTTGGTTGTAGCGGTCGGAAGAACAATCCACACACGAGCAAGCGTTGCACTCGTCACAATCTACACGATACAATTGCATCCATAAACAAACCATCCACAAGCATATGCAAGCAAAGATGATGCAAGATGTATGCATGATAAGTGGATTGATGCTAAAGCAACACCACATAATATTATTCAGTAAAGCTACTGAATACATGCATGGAAAATAATTTTAGCGCAAGGAAAACTATTATGCAATTTATAATGCTCAAAACTAGAGCTAGAACCCAAATATTTCACTACTGTTAACATACTGTTCGTAAAATCTTGGGAAAATTCTACTATGTAGGCATTGCTAAATAGGAACAGTACCAATTGGAATTTCTCAAAAAGGAATTATACAACTCCCTGAGTAATTAAAATACTGCAAAAAGCCACTAAATAGTTTCTGCAAAAGTTTTTACTATAAGCCTTTTTTTTAATTCACTTTGAGATTCCCCTTGTTCTACTGAAACCAGGGACATATTATTTGCAATTTTTGGAGTTACAGATCTTTTTCTACGAATTAATTACTCCAAAAAGGCCATTAACTCAATTAATTAATCTGGACAAAATCTTGCTGCAAAAGTGTAAAACAATGGTACAGCAAGATTCTACATGACTTACTGAATCTACACATATTTTATTTGCAATTTTTGGCCCAGTAGATTAATTTCTACGAATTTTACAAGATTCTACTAATTTCTGCAAATTCTAAATAGATTTTAAATCAAAAGGGAATATTTCAGGAATATTCCCTGCTGACTCAGCGCTGACTCAGCGCGGGTTGATTCGTCAACCAGTCAACCACGCGGTCTCCAGACGATCCGGGCCGTAGATCGAAGATCCAATGGCCAGGGAGGAGTGTGGCGGCCATGACTGGCCAGCGAAGGCGGCGGTTCGGCAGGCAGGGGTCTTCCTAAGGTGAGGCGGGTCTCTGGCGGCGGCCAGCGAGTCGGGCAGAGGCGTCGGCTGAGGAGGAGGTGGTCAGCGGCGGCGGCTCGGGGAAGCGGCGGCTCGGCGTCCGGGCGAGGTTCTCGGAAGGAGAGGAGGCGGCGTCTGGCCAGCGACGGGTCACGAGGGCATTCTGCGGGGAGGCCTGTGAGGGAGAGAGAGCGGCAGCGCGGCCGGCGGCGAAACGGAGGGGCGGCGGCGGCGGCTGGCGGCTGCGGCGGGCGCGCGCTGAGGAGTGGCGAGGGCGGGAGGCGGGCATGGGGCTAAGAGGGGTCCACGGTGCCCGGAAGCGGCGGTTGGAGTCCATTCCGGACGCGGCGGCGGTGGCGATGTCGGTGCCGACAGGTGGGCCCCACCTGTCGGTGGCCGGGCGCGAGGCTGCGGCGGATAGTTTCTGCCCGTGGCGTAGGCTGGGCTGCTGGCTGTCATGGGCTGGCTGCTCTTCTTTTTTTTGTTCTTTTCTTTTTCTAATTTCTGTTTTAGTTTTTCCGCCGTAACTTCTTCATACGAATTCCGAATCGAGTGATTCTTCTTTCTAAATTTTTCTAAAATCTAGGAGATCAACCTAGGGTCATGTGGTACTTATTTCCACTAGTCTACAAGGGTGGAGAAATACAAGTCCTAGTATACCCTCTTGTAGGAGCATTTTAGCAATTCTAAATAGGGTTTTGGAAGTAGTCCTTTGCCGAATCATTTCAATCGAAATTTTTGCTTGAATGATTATGATGCAATGCCATGAATGATATGCAGAACCAAATCTAAAATTTGGGATGTGGCAAGACTAACCCCCTTAAGATGAATCTCGTCCCCGAGATTCGGCGCGGCTAGCAAATAGGTGTGGGAAGTCCTCTCGGATGTCATCCTCACGCTCCCAAGTGGCTTCCTCTTCGGTGTGGTGGCTCCATTGCACCTTGCAAAACCTGATCGTCTTGGTACGGGTAATCCTCTCCGCTGTCTCCAGAATCTTGACCGACTTCTCCTCATAGGTCAAGTCGTTCTCAAGCTGAACCTCCTCTAGCGGCACAGTGTCTCTCAATGGTGTATCCACCATCTCCGGATGGCACTTCTTCAGCTGGGACACGTGGAACACATTGTGAACAGCGGACAGAGCCTCTGGCAACTCCAATTGATAAGCAACTTCTCCTTTGCGTGCTAAGATCCGATACAGTCCAATAAACCGAGGTGCCAGCTTACCCTTGATTCCAAATCTCTTGATTCCACGAAGTGGCGACACTCTGAGGTATGCTCTATCACCTATCTCATACACCACTTCCTTGCGCTTGCTGTCAGCGTAGCTCTTCTGCCTTGATTGTGCTACCTTCAGCCTATCCCTAATCAAGGCGACCTTCTCCTTAGCGTCCTTGACCAAATCAGGCCCAAACAACTGGCGTTCTCCTACTCCATCCCATAGGAACGGTGTTCGCCACCGCTTCCCATACAGCACATCGAACGGTGACATCTTGATGCTGGTCTGATAGCTGTTGTTGTAGGAAAACTCAGCATACGGCAGATTCTCATCCCAACTAGAACCATGAGCCAAAGCGCAAGCTCTCAGCATGTCTTCCAAAATCTGATTCACCCTCTCGGTCTGCCCATCAGTCTGTGGGTGAAACGTTGTGCTAAATTCCAATCTAGTCCCAAGTGACTCGTGCAGCTGGCGCCAGAAGTGTGAGGTAAATTGGGTGCCTCTATCAGATACTATACTCTTGGGAACTCCATGTAGGCACACAATTCTGTCCATATAAATCTTGGCCAACTTTGCACTCGTATAAGTCGTCTTCACTGGTATAAAGTGGGATACTTTGGTCAAATGGTCGACCACTACCCAAATGGATTCATATCCTGACCTGGTCCTGGGCAATCCTGTGATAAAATCCATTCCCACTCTATCCCACTTCCAATCCGGCACGAGCAATGGCTGTAGTAGTCCTGCTGGCTTCTGGTGTTCCGCCTTCACTCGGCTACATACATCGCATAAGGCAATATGCTCAGTGATGTCTCCCTTCATATTGTTCCACCAGAATCTGTCCTTTAGGTCCATATACATCTTCGTATTGCCCGGATGTATGGAATACGGCGAGTCATGAGCTTCCTGCAGAATCAACTTCCTTATCTCCGGATCGTTGGGAACGCACAAACGATCTCCATACCACAAGGTTCCTTTCTCATCCTCGCGGAATTCTTTTGCTCGATCCTCCTTCATCTTTTCCTTTACTTCATCAATCTCTTTGTCTCCCACTTGAGCCTTCCTGATTCTGTCCTGTAGCATTGGTTGGACTTCCATTGCTGCCAAATATCCTTCAGACACTACCTCTAGTCTAAGGTCCTTGAACTGCCTGCACAAATCCTCGGGTAATTCCCCAACAGTCAATCCATTGGCATAGACCTTCCGGCTCAGAGCATCTGCTACTACATTTGCCTTTCCTGGGTGGTATTGCAGATTCATATCATAATCCTTGATAAGTTCCAACCATCTCCTTTGTCTCATGTTCAGTTCCTTCCGTGTAAATATGTACTCCAGGCTCTTGTGGTCGGTGTACACATTAGAGTGTTTCCCCATCAAGTAGTGCCTCCATACCTTGAGCGCATGAACCACTGATGCTACTTCCAAATCATGCGTGGGATAATTCCTCTCATGGTGTTTAAGTTGCCGCGAGGCATATGACACCACTCTCCCATCTTGCATCTGCACACTGCCAAGTCCTTGTCGAGAAGCATCACAGTACACTTGGAAATCCTTCTGAAGATCAGGTAAACACAGAACAGGTGCGGTCACTAGTCGATGCTTCAGTTCCTGAAAGTTGGCTTCACACGCATCCGTCCATTCAAACTTCCTCTCCTTCTTCAGAAGTTCTGTCATTGGTTTAGCAATCTTGGAGAAGTTTTCAATGAACCTCCTGTAGTATCCAGCAAGTCCCAAAAAGCTTCGAATCTCTCCCACATTCTTGGGCGCTTCCCACTCAGTTACTGCAGTCACTTTGCTTGGATCAACAGCGACTCCTTCTCCTGACACCACATGTCCAAGAAATCCAACAGTGTTAAGCCAGAATTCACACTTGCTGAATTTGGCATACAGCTTGTGTTCCCTCAGCTTCTCCATAATCAGTCGCAGATGTTTCTCATGCTCAGCATCATCCTTGGAATATATCAGTATGTCATCAATAAACACCACCACGAACTTGTCCAAGTACTCCATAAATACCTTGTTCATCATGGTCATGAAATATGCCGGGGCATTCGTTAGTCCAAAAGACATAACTGTATACTCATATAAACCATACCTAGTAGTGAAAGCGGTTTTTGGTATGTCCTCCTCCCGGATCTTCAATTGGAAGTAGACCGATCGCAGATCAATTTTGCTAAACACCTTTGCTCCCTCCAGTTGATCAAACAAATCATTTATGTTCGGCAGGGGGTATTTGTTCTTGATGGTCACCTCATTCAGCGAGCGATAGTCCACCACTAATCTCTTGCTGCTGTCTTTCTTCTCCACAAACAAAACAGGTGCACCCCATGATGACGAACTAGGCTGAATGAATCCCTTGTCCAACTGCTCCTTCAGCTTCTTCTTTAATTCCTTCAGCTCATCCACATCCATCTTATATGGTCTCTTGGCTATAGGTCCTGTTCCCGGCATCAGGTCGATGAGAAACTCCACTTCCCTGTCAGGTGGCATCCCTGGCGGCTCTTCCGGAAACACGTCGGGATAATCCTTAATCACAGGCACAGTATCCATGCTAACCCCCTTAAGAGAATTCAACTTACACCTTCCCGGTCGTACAGCCGACTTGAACCTAATTCTCTTACCATCCGGGGCTTTGAGTGAAACATCTCGCTGTGCACAATCTATGTGTCCCCCATGCATAGACATCCAATCCATACCCATAATAACATCTAACCCTTGTGATTCCAACACTACCAAATGTGCAATGAAATTGTGTGCTCCAATCCTCATAGTTAAGTCGCGGCATCCCGCGCTAGCTATCATATCTCCTCCAGGCGAGCTTACTCTAATAGACTCTTTCATAGACTCAGTAGGTAACTTATACTTATCCACAAATGCCCTTGATATGAATGAATGCGATGCACCAGTATCGAAAAGTATAAGTGCAGGTTGAGTGTTGATTGGAAACTTACCAATCACAAGGTCAGGCTCATCCGGGATCTCCTCTACATTCATGTGATTCACTGTGGCCTTCTGGTTGTTGGTTGGCTTCAGCACCTTCTTCTCCGGACAATTGTCTGCATAATGTCCCTTTTGACCACACTTGAAGCATGTCACCTCACTCAGATCCTTCTTCACAAAGCTGCGATCACGGTTGCGGTCATGTCCACCGTGTCCTCCAGAA
This sequence comes from Avena insularis, assembly GCA_023614405.1. Taxonomy (NCBI): domain Eukaryota; kingdom Viridiplantae; phylum Streptophyta; class Magnoliopsida; order Poales; family Poaceae; genus Avena; species Avena insularis. The sequence goes on along the minus strand of CM042689.1, from coordinate 340,940,870 downwards.
TGGTGAGAGTGTCCTCCCTTGTGGCTATGGTGGTTGCTCTTGTGGTTATCATGGCGATGTCCATCGCCTCCATGGTGGTGGCGGTCATGGCTCCCATGGTGGCCATGGTCGCTCCCTCCATGCTTGGAGTATCCATCATAAGAAGTGCGAGACTTGTGGTGGGAACCAGAGTGGTGATTATTGCTCTTTCTCTTGCGGTTCTCCACCTGCTTGTGCTTCCCTTCCAAGATCCTGGCCTTGTCCATAAGCTCCTGGAAAGTGGGACAATATACCACTAGCAGCTGCACTGAAAGCTCATCACTGAGGCCATCCAGGAATCTCTCCCTCCTTTTTGCATCAATGTCAACATCCTCAGGTGCATAACGAGACAGGTTATTGAACTCCTCGATGTACTCAGCCACGGTGCGGTTGGTTTGGCGCAAGTTGCGAAACTCCTTCCTCTTCAGGCTCAAAACTCCTGAATACACGTGGTTGGTCCTGAAACCTTCCTCAAACATTGCCCAAGTCACGGTGTCCAGCAGGTGGGTGATCTGAAAAGTGTCCCACCAAGAAGCGGCTTGTCCCTCCAGTAGGTGAGCGGCAAACCTCACCTTCTCAGCATCAGTGCATCCAACAGTTACCCGATCCTTGTTGACTGAACGCAACCAGTCGAGAGCAACCATTGGTTCCGTTGCGGTAGAGAACTTAGCTGGCCTTAGCCTCAGAAACCTGGTGAGAGCATCTCCCTGAGGCTGGTTGTTCCCATTGTTGTTGTTGTTGTTCTGAGCTTCCATGAACTGGGTCATAACTTGGGTCAGCTGTGCCTGAGCTGCCATGAGCTGCTCCAACTCAGTGGGTTGACAGCGGGGAGGCATCTGCGGTTCAGCACAGGTAATCTTAGATAGAATCAACTACGAAAACAGGATTCTACCCATGCATTATAATCAAACAACAACAAACAATCGCAGACAATCTCAAGCAAATAACACATCAACAAACAAGTGATCCAGCAACATCCCAGGGGTTATCCTAGCAGTATATATCTACTGAAATAGTTCTAGAAGAGTTGGCAATGGTTATCTAGATAGTTGATCAACAAAGCATTAAAAACAACAATCTGCCAGAACAGTCCAGCAGTGTTCACGAATTTTTCTACTTTACTTAAACTCGTCAGGAATTTATGCTGATTTTTGAACATACAGTACAGAGAGTTTCGCACCAGCCCTATTTTTTCAGATTTTTCCCAGATACCAGTAAAATATGAAAAATCGTACAGTACTGCTGTATCAGCAGAAAACTACAGCAGGAATAACACAGATATTAACCAAACTTGCCATAACTCTTTCATAAAATTCGCACAAATAATCCTGGGACATTGGAGTACACAAATAAGCAACTAAACACTCTTAAACTAACAGTAACTAAGTTTTACATTGATCGAGACTAATCCTAACGATTTTTCCTAACGAGGACTATTTGGTGGACTTCTATCTACTTCTTGAAGAGGTTGCGGTAGGTCCTTGCACTCATGCGTTAGCGTTCATCCACCAGTTCAACCATGGCGGCGGAGTGTACACCTCTCCTGAGTCATCACTTGAAATCTCAAACTCCACCTCTTCTGGATCCTCCTCTTCTTCTTCACTCTCTGCTGCAACAGCAACAACTTCATCTCCTCCATCATCATCGTCTCCATCATCATCATCCTCGTCCTCATCATCATCATCATTCCCACTGTCATCATCATCACCATTGTTGCCACCATCTCCATTGTCATCATCAGAGGGTGGATTCAGCTGTGCTTGGAGAGTGGCAATCTAGGCTGCCATAACTTCAATAGTTTGATCCCTTTCCTGGACGGTCCCTTGCAACTGTTGTATGGTCTAGGTGTTATCCTGCACAGTCCCATTAAGATGAGCTATGGTTGCATCCCTGCCTATCAGGGCATTTTCCAGAACTCCCACAGCTTCATGCAAGGTGTCAATCTCCTGTCCTTGGACCACCATACCATTGCTGGCAAAATCTGCAATCTCCTTTACCATCATCACTTTCTCAGCTAGAGCTCCATTCTCCCTTTCCATGTCCTCTATGTGCCTCCGACGGGGCGGCATGTTGTTCCTGTCGCCTGGGGTAACCACAATGTTCCCATCTTCATCACGCCTCCCATAGTCACGGTAGGGTGAATCTGCTGGCAGTAGGTGTCGGACATGATGGCACTAGCGAGACAGGGCTTCATGCATGGCCAAGTTTATTCCAAGTCCCCAGTTGCAGTATGTCTTGGTGTAGATCAGGTGCACAGGGTTTGGCAAGGCGGCATCTCTAAATATGAATGTGGTGATCTCCCATGCATCCTCGCCATATCCATAGGTGTACAGCCTTCTTCCCTTGAACATGGGCAGTGGCGATCCCAATGACTGCGAGAGCTGTGCTAACTGTCTTGCAAAGGGCCTTGGTGACTCCATGGTTGCATACTCAGTCCTGACTTCTCCCATCTATCAATTAAAAGAGGAAAGTGTGAGAATAGCATATGGTAAGAATTTACGAGAGTGAAAGGCATAAGATGAAAGACAGAGTTAATATAAGCTTTAATAATTCTATGGCTTCCTAATCCAATCATAGGTCACGATCCTACAGTCGACACACGGGCTCTGATAACATCTTGTAACACCACGGTTCTGAAAAGACCATGGCTTCTATGTGACATGCCAATCCCTGGATCGGTTCATTGGCCCACAATAGAATAAGATGAATAACATAGCAAAATATCCGTGTATCATAAATAACGAAGATCCAGAGTACCATTATTACAATAAAAGCTTAGCTCAAGGCTAGCTCAAATTATTCAGGTAGCAACATAAATAAAGCAAATGCTCCATTCTTCAAATTGCCCACAAGTGAACAAGTGCCGAGTGGAGTACCGTGGCCTATATCGATTACTCAGAATCGGAATATCCTGCAACATGAAATGTAGCAGCCCCGAAGGGTCAATACATGGAATGTATGGCAAGTAGAGCTAGTAAAGGAGACACTAAAGCTAACATCTACATGCATATATGGCAAGTGGAGCTGTGGCTAGCTTGCATTTGCAAATACCTTTGTCCTACTTTCATAAACAGTTTTCAATTTTCTTTGAAAAGATCCCAATTAAGTTAACCCAGCAACATTAAAGCAATTATGAAATTAGAATGAGCGAGAAACATGTCATGGAATCAATATCAAGCAACTCAGACGTCCATAACCGGGGACACGGCTAATCGATTAGATTATACACCCTGCAGGGGTTAGTACACTTTACCCATGTGACTTGGCCAGCCCATTTCGTACCATCGCTCATTTTGGGTGATGATAGGGAGAAGTCCAAGAAGAGACTGTTCGGGAAGTAGCTCCCCAATCCCGACGCGCACCGGTCCAACCTACCAAAATTCTACATCTCTGGATACGCGGGTTCGAGTTACCACAACCTACTAAGTCCAACCAACCGCCCATTTCAATATTGGCACATGGTTGTACACGTAAGCTACAACATAAAGAAGCCAATCATTTTCTCTTGATACCTGGGTGCCTTTCCGCAATGATACCACCAAAAATTATCAATCCCATCACACCCAGGAGGTTCATTGATTAAGTTATTTTAGTTTTTGCAAACCAACACATTTAGAAACAACTTTCAGTGATGTAACCCAGCCCTCGTTCATCAAAGCATGGCTAAGCACATCTACCAACGGTGGTTCATCTACAAGGAAAACCCTACCACATAATAGGACATAGCATAGCGATAGTATCATCCTACACATGCATCTACAAAATACACGACAATGCATTGAAAATAGTAGGACGATATCATGAACAAAGTAGCATCTACTTGCCTTGGTTGTAGCGGTCGGAAGAACAATCCACACACGAGCAAGCGTTGCACTCGTCACAATCTACACGATACAATTGCATCCATAAACAAACCATCCACAAGCATATGCAAGCAAAGATGATGCAAGATGTATGCATGACAAGTGGATTGATTCTATAGGAGCACCACATAATCTTATTCATTAAAGCTACTGAATACATGCATGGAAAATAATTTTAGCGCAAGGAAAACTATTATGCAATTTATAATGCTCAAAACTAGAGCCAGAACCCAAATATTTCACTACTGTTAACATACTGTTCTTAAAATCTTCGGAAAATTTTACTGTGTAGGCATTGTTAAATAGGAATAGTACCAATTGGAATTTCTCAAAAAGGAATTATACAACTCCCTGAGCAATTAAAATACTGCAGAAAGCCACTAAATAGTTTCTGCAAAAGTTTTTACTATAATCCTATCTTTTTAATTCACTTTGAGATTCCCCTTGTTCTACTGAAACCAGGTACATATTATTTGCAATTTTTGGAGTTACAGATCTTTTTCTACGAATTAATTACTCCAAAAAGGCCATTAAATCAATTAATTAATATGGACAAAATCTTGCTGCAAAAGTGTAAAACAATGGTACAGCAAGATTCTACACTACTTACTGAATCTACACATATTTTATTTGCAATTTTTGGCCTAGTAGATTAATTTCTACGAATTTTACAAATTGTACTAATTTCTGCAAATTCTAAATAGATTTTAAATCAAAAGGGAATATTCCAGATTTATTCCCTGCTGACTCAGCGCTGACTCAGCGCGGGTTGACTGGTCAACCAGTCAACCACGCGGTCTCTAGACGATCCGGGCCGTAGATTGAAGATCCAATGGCCAGGAGGGGTGGCGGCGGCGGTGAGCTCACCTGAGCGGCGGCGGAGAGGTTCGCCGGCGACAGCGGGGTCTTCCGGCGGCGGCGGGGTCTTCGGGCGACGGCGGCGGTCAGAGCGGCGTCGGCAAGCTCGGGGCGGAGGCATCGGCGCGGAGGAGGAGGCAGCTGCGCGCGGGGTGGTCGGCGGTGGCTGCGGGCTCGGGCGGCGGCGGCTCGGGCGGTCGTCGGGCGAGGTTCCTGCGGGGAAGGAGAGGAGGCGGCACGCTTACCGGCGGCGCGTGGCGGCGGAAACGGGAGGCGGCGGCGGCGTCGCGATGCGGGCGACGGCGGCGCGATGCGGGAGTGGTGGCGGGGTCGGGAGAGGCAGGGGCATGCGCGGGCTAAGAGGGGGTCCACGTGGTGCCCGAGGCGGAAACGGCGGCGGCGGTTGGAGTTCGTTCCGGACGCGGCGGCGGTGGCGATGTCGGCGCCGACAGGTGGGCCCCACCTATCGGTGGCGGCGAGTTCGGCGTAGTTTCTACATGCGGTGTACTGGCTGCCTGGCTTTCTTGTTGGCTGCAAAGTGACCCAATATGCCAGCTACCGCTTTTTTTTTTGTTCTTTTCTTTTTCTAATTTCTGTTTTAGTTTTTCCACCGTAACTTCTTCATACGAATTCCGAATCGAGTGATTCTTCTTTCTAAATTTTTCTAGAATCTAGGAGATCAACCTAGAGTCATGTGGTACTTATTTCCACTAGTCTACAAGGGTGGAGAAATACAAGTCCTAGTATACCCTCTTGTAGGAGCATTTTAGCAATTCTAAATAGGGTTTTGGAAGTAGTGCTTTGCCGAATCATTTCAATCGAAAGTTTTGCTTGAATGATTATGATGCAATGCCATGAATGATATGCAGAACCAAATCTAAAATTTGGGATGTGACACAAACCTTTTTGTTACAAACACCAACTTGGGTCATTTGAAAAATAAAATAGAACCAAGCCATTAAGAGATATATTAATTGACATAAACTTGGTTTTATTTCATACTTTGTTTGGGAACTTTATTCAAGCTTTTGAAATCACTTATGTTTGAACTCAAAACACTACTGAATGAATATTTGTACCTTACTCATTAGCAAGTAGCCCAAAGTCTAGAGTATTCATACATAAAATAATGAGCAATATATGCTCCTGTTTTTGAAATGATTTTGAATTGAAACCCTAAATGATCATGGATGCATGGATGATATCCATGAGTTCTAAAACATGATTTTAGGGATGTTACAAGCTTGGTCGGCGGCTAGGTGTAACATCCCTAAAATCATAATTTCAAAGTTGCATATCATTCATGCATGCATATAGATTTGAGGTAAAAATTCAAACTCATTTCAGAAAAACAGAAGCACATGGTGCTATGATTTTATGTGAGCAGAATTAAATCAAATGGCTACCCCCATTTGAAAGTTTGATTGTTTATGAACCAAGTTGGTTGCCTTCTATGAGCATAGGGTTTAAGTGTAGATTTTAAACCAAGTTTTTCAAATGGGAAATGGTTCCAAAAACCATTTTTTTCAAATTTGCAAACCAAGTGTCTAGCTTCTGATATTTTTGATCTCCAAGCTTGACCAAGCTATTGCAAAGAAACCACATGATCTTATGCCTATATTGGAGACTACTGCTCACTGCAAAAATCCCAGGAAAATTTGAATTCAAATTGAACTTGATTTCATTTGAAAATCTATTCAGTAAATCGAATCAGAAAAAGAAAACAAGCAAACAAATGAAAAAGGCCAGGCGCCACCAATCTAGCCCAGGAACGGAACAGGCCCAACTAGCCCACCCGGGGCATTTCTTTTCCTTCCGCACGCACAAGCACACCCACCTAGCCGCTGACGACAGGACCCCACCTCCACTTCGCGCACTTCGCTGACAAGCGGGCCTCCTCCACGTCAGCTTCGTCTTCCCCTGATTCCGCGCACGACCTCCGCCGCTGCCCGTTGCTGCACTAATTTCACGAGCTTAATTGGCATTGATGCAGCGAGCATTTCTTGTCGAGCCTCGGGCTATAAGATCCCCCCTCCTCGCGACCATTTCCCCCCAAACAATTTCGCCTCCACGCCACCAGGCTGCCCACAACTCGCACGACGCCGCCGCTGTTCCGACGATCACGGCGAATTCCGGTGAGTTCCGTGCTCCCCTCTGTCTCTCGTTCATGCTATCAAGATCAGCGAGTCCTTGCGCACCTACTGACACTTTCCTTTTGACCTCGCATGACTCGTAGCTCTAGCAACGTCGACGACCGGCCGCCACCATTATCTGCACGAACTCCGGCGACTTCCCTCCGTAAGTAGCCACCGCCCCTTGCCCTCTGACTTGTACACCTAGAATCTATGTCGATGTGCGCATCTAACGGTACCCTTATCTTGGCTTAGCGCGACGAGGAACCTCGCCAACGTCGACGACTGACCGTGCCCGACGTCTGCCTCTACTCCGACGAGAAATCCTCGCCGTATCCGCGCGCCCCTCGACGAACCAAAGCCACCTCGAGCTTCAGCATGCCACTGCGGTCCTGGTAAGCGCCTTCCTGCTTCCCCGGGCGAACTAGAGCACTAGCACCGCTGATCGCCGCCGCTGCCGCCGCGCCGCTAGCGCTGCTTCGTTAGGATATTTTTAGCCGTCAGATCTGGATCCTACGCGTAGAAATAGTTCACTTAACGAAGGGGTATGGACAGATCTGAGCCGTGCAGCATTAGTTAGATCCAACGACACGGAAGGGTGATCCGGTGCGAACCGATGCAGCCGATAATATCGTGCGGCTAGGGCTTATTCAAAAATAGAAATTCAAATCAGATTTAGATCAAATTTTCAAAGGGCTATAACTTGAGTTTCCCACGTTAGAATTTTGCAAACTTTATACCGTTGGAATCAGTGAATCAAGGCCTTTCTTAATCTGCAATGTGTTTAACAAATAGTATCTGTTAAGATGACTTTGTATGCAGAAACATGTTTAGGTCCATTTTGAGTATAGTTTTTGTTTAGCAAATTGTTTTAAGGCTAAATAAGTTTAGTTAGCAAACTTTGTGACTTGTTATGTTTCCTTATCATGCACTTGCTTGGTAGAGTTTTCAAAATCATCACTTAGTAATTTCTTGCATGCATGCATTCATATTTTTGATTGTATATAAATTGTGTGTAATTGTATGCTACAAATTTTTGTGTAGATTTTGCTAGTGACTGTGATTGTGAAGAGTGCTACTCTCCCCATTACCAAGGCAAGTGATACTTCATGATATTTCCATCCTTTATTTTGAATAAGCATTAGAATTATTTTGCTAAGTCTTGCATGCTACTTTTGCCAAATGCTATATTGGGAAATCCTATGTAGTGTAGAATTGTAGAATTGCTAGGGAATCTTCCTAAGTTAAGTTACTATGCCATGCTTAGCCTAGCTAGTAGAAAACAAGGGTTGGTGAAGTATGTACATGCTATGGTGAAATGATTCTAAGTCCTTTGGGGCTCATGCTTTTCTTAATAAAACAACTAAGTCAATGAACTTCCTGAGTGGAATGGGACTTGAATGGTGGTTTTTGGTTGAGTGGTTACACAAGGCCATGGATTTGGCTTGTGTATCTCACTTGTGGTATGCCACCCAGGCACAAAGGGATTTGGAGGCCAAGTGTTGAGAAAGCTTACAGTGCAACCACTTGGCAATATGGGCTCTGCCATGATCATATAGGTTGCTAGAACTTAGTCACTTGGATAGTTGGTGGTAGTGGGAATGATAGGTTGGAGCGCGTCCATTTGACTAAGGAAAGGCTTATGAAAGGTCATGTCTTGGGAAACCAAGTCTGGTGGGGAAAGTGCACAACCTCTACAGATGGAAAAATCTAAGTACTTAGCCAAGTCCATGGCAATGGACAAATTGAGCATCAAGACATGGAAGCTACAAGAATCTCATCACTCCAACTTCTAAGTTAAAAACTTGTGGGTGAACAAGGGTGAAGAACCCCAATGTCTATTGGTGGTTTCTTGGGAAGTTTTTGACAAAGAAAAACTTAGTGATTTCAACTAATAGGAAAAACCTATTTTGAGCAAAGCAAGCCAAGCTACACTTAGCCAAAATGCATATAGTACTATAGTCCACTTAAAATTTACTAAGGTATCACTTGCCAATACTATTCCAAAGTATTGACCCACTGTGGCTGTAACTTGTGATGTTGCAGGTTACTCCGATGATGAGTAGGAGTCATGAGTCTACACTCAACATGCTTGCCTGTGGCACATGAAGATGAGGACTTATGTTTATTTACTTATTCCATAAACTCTTGTATTAGGCCTTTGGCCCTGAGTTGTAAAAAACTATGTTTTATCTCTGGAATGAATGTAATAAACGACCTTTGTATCTGTGTACTTCATCTTAAACTGTGGATGCTAGCATTGATCCAGGGACTAGCATTGCAATCACAGGGATCCCTTTTCCTTTATAAAGGAGGGATCTTACAAATGGTATCAGAGCACTGTGTTGCCTGTAGGATTATGACCCTAGGATTGGAAACCACTAAGGAAATTTTTTAACTACTTCTACACTTGTCTATTCTTCTCGTAAACTTTTCTAATCTTCTCATTCTCCTCTTTACTTGTAGATGAACTCCATCAACGAAGCCGTGAAGAAAGGACCACTCATGACCATGACCTTGGAGTGTGAAACTGAGTTCCCCAAAATTCTCAAGGACCTCATGGTGGCAATGGAAGCACATGGTGCAGTTGTGTACAAAGGCTTTCCAGTGGTGGATGAAGGAGTGGAGTATTGGTGGGTGCAACTTCACTTGTACAAAAACAAGGAAGACAACCACAAAGAAAGAGGCTTCTGCATGTACACCAACACTGTGATGCACACCACATTCTTTGAGTCAGCCAGAGAAGCAGCTTGGAGGACTATCAAAGAACTTAGTGCTAGAGTCAAGTGCATAATGCTCAACCTCCAAAAAGACTTAGAGAAAGAGAAGGAACTTTCCCAAGAGTTGGAAGCCACCAACCAAACCTTAAGAGGAGATATTATAGACTTAGTGATGGAATCATGTGAACAAGATAGGTGGATTGCTTCTAGGAACATTGTGTTAGCCACCAGATCCAGTGAGATAGGATTGTGAACGCACTTCGTTAGTTGGACCACCACCTATCACATTATTTTCCAAAATGATACCTTAAATAAGTTTGGACCTTGATTGATGTAATGGAATTATGTATGCATGACTTGTGTGATTTTGTGTTCCATGGATATGTATGAAATGTTTGTCTTGTTTTATCTTAAATTGTGTGTCCTAACTTTTCTATCTTATAAATAGATGCCTATTACCATCAGCACTGTTGAGGAGTTCCAGGGTACCCGTTTTGGTCCTCGTATCGTTGAGCTTACCACTTTGCTCAATCTCCCTCTTCCCACCATTATGGTGCACCCACTCACCAAGTTCGAGAGGAAGGACCTCTGGGGCTTCAAGGTGAACCAGCCCGGACGCTGATTTGAGCCTACTACGGAGGCCATTGTTTTCAAGCTTATGCATGATGACAGGGAGAGAGGCATGGAGGTTGTCATGCAGGACCTGATAGGACGTCTGTTAGGTCGTCACTCCCGACAGGTTAGGGGCACCCACTTCCACGTCTTCGGAAGACGTGATGATGATGATGGAGAGTCCATCGACTTTGAGGACGACTCGAGGGACACAGCAGAGCCGATACGTCTCTATCTCCAGGACTTAGAGTCTCTTATTAGGCACGTGGACACAGACAGGACCAATGTCATGCTCAGCAATGACGAGCTCCAGGTGCAGCTTCACGAGAAGGACAAGCTTTTCGCACAGCAGGACGAGATAGTCAAGGAAATGGAGGCAAAGTTCGAGACCCAGGACCGCAAGTTCAAGAGTCAGGAGAAACGCATCCAGGATAGGAACAAGAAGATCCGGGACATGACTGAAGAACTGAAGTCCAAGGATTTCGAGCTAGAGCAGCAGCAGATGGTGATTGAGAGGCTTCGCTCCCAGAAGAGGGCTCTCAAGACCAAGATCGAGTCCTTGACCACTACTATTGAGGAGAACAGGACCGCGATGGAGAACGCAGGTCTTACTTTTGTCGAGGAGGAGATTGACGCTGATGAGTAGACTTGACTACTCGGTTATCTTTTATTATCATACTTGTTATTTGTGAACTTATTATTGGACCATCCGACATGTGGATGGCTTGCCACTTGTGTGTTTTACTTTGAGACTTCGTTATTTTGTTGTTGAGCTTTTATCCTTGTGTTGCATGCTATGTGTTTGCTTATGTGATGTATTGTGCATAAATCATGTATGGGTATCTCATTCTTATCTCTATTTGAACAAACCACAGATGCCTCCCCGTCGCGCAAACCCCAACCCCAACAACATCACCCCGGAAATGCAACAAATGATGAATGCGCAAACACAGCTTATGCAGATGATGACAACGTTCATCCAAAACCAGAATAACAACAACAACAACCCCAATAACAACAACAACAACAACAACCCCAATAACAACAACAACAACCCTCCGGGCTTTGATATGCTCACCAGATTTCTGCGTTTGAGGCCAGCAAAGTTTTCGGGGACGACTGATCCCATGGTGGCCAATGATTGGCTACGCTCGTGAACAAGGACTTAGTGACCGTGGGTTTGCGGATGCTGAAAAGGTCAGGTTCGCAGCGCATCTGTTGGAAGGGCCAGCCGCCACATGGTGGGACAACTTCCAAATCACCACTCCTATCGATGAGGTGACTTGGGCTATCTTTGAAGATGGCTTTCGCACTGCTCATATCTCATCAGGAATGATGAGCCTGAAAAAGAAGGAGTTTCACAACCTGAAGCAGTGCCACCGCAGCGTGGCTGAATATATAGAAGAGTTCAACAATCTGGCGCGCTATGCACCGGATGAGGTTGACACAGATGCAAAAAGAAAGGAAAAGTTTCTGGAAGGCTTGAATGATGAGCTAAACTTGCAGTTGTCTGTGGCATATGTTCCAACATATCAGTCTCTGTGTGACAAGGCTGCTATTTTGGAGAATAAGATGAAGCAAGTCGAGAGTAGGAAGAGGAAACACTCCGACAAGCACAGCTCGGGATCGTCTCACAAACGATCTCACTTTGATGACAGTGGAAGCTCAGGATCCCATAAGCATGGGAAATTCAACAAGCACCACAACCACAACCGTCATGACAACAAGCATCACCGCAGTCATGACAATGACAAGTATAAGAACCACAAGAGTGGACATAAGAGCCACCACAGTGGTAATGGTAGTGGAAGTGGAAGTCAGCCTGCCAAAAGAGACATCAGTCAGGTTGAATGCTTCAAATGCAAGAAGCTGGGGCATTATGCTAATGAGTGCCCTGAGAAGAAAGTTGAAGGACCTAACAAGCCCAATCCTTTTTAGAAAGGACAGGTTAACCACATCAATGTGGAGGAGGTCTATGAGGAACCTGACGCTGTTGCTGGTATGTTCAGACTCAATTCCATTCCAGCATTTGTACTCTTTAACACTGGTGCATCTCATTCATTCATATCAAAAGCATTTGTTGATACAAATGGGTTTGCATCTGAAAACATTGGGTGTCCAATAAAAGTTAGTTCTCCGGGTGGAGATATGATAGTAAGTCTTGGATGCCGGGATCTTGTCATAGAGTTTGGAAAGCATAAGTTCCCAGTGAGCCTAATAATCCTAGATTCCCAAGGATTAGATGTAATTTTAGGGATGGGATTGGATGGCTAAATATGAAGGAGTGCTAGAATGTGCTAATCGTACTGTTACACTCACGACCCCAGAAGGAAAAAGAATAAAATTCCGGTCAAACTTTGAATCCAAAGGAAGTAAGATTAATTCTCTTAAGGGGGTTAGCATGGACAGTGTGCCAATTGTGTGTGAGTATCCGGATGTATTCCCGGAAGAATTGCCAGGAATGCCACCAGATAGAGATGTGGAATTTCTGATAGATTTGGTACCAGGTTCTAGACCAATAGCAAAGAGACCATACAAAATGTCAGTTGATGAACTGAAAGAGCTCAAGAAGCAACTAGGAGAACAGTTGCAGAAAGGATTTATCCAACCAAGTTCTTCATCTTGGGGAGCCCCGGTATTGTTCGTGGAGAAGAAAGATAGAAGCCAAAGGTTATGTATAGATTACCGTTCACTCAACGAGGTAACTATCAAGAACAAATATCCTTTACCAAGAATCAATGACTTATTTGATCAGCTTGAAGGAGCATGTGTGTTCTCGAAGATTGATCTCCGGTCAGGCTATTTTCAACTCAAGATAAGAGAGCAAGACATACCTAAAACAGCATTCACCACAAGGTATGGATTGTATGAGTATACCGTAATGCCTTTCGGCTTAACCAATGCTCCAGCATACTTCATGAATATGATGAACAAGGTGTTCATGGAATTTCTTGACAAGTTCGTTGTTGTTTTCATCGATGACATCTTAGTTTACTCTAAGAGCAAGGAAGAACATGAGGGACACTTGCGTTTGATACTTGAGAAGTTGAGAGAACATAAACTTTATGCCAAATTCAGCAAGTGTGAGTTCTGGTTAGAAGAAGTTGGATTTCTTGGTCATGTTATGACAAAAGATGGTGTAGCAGTTGATCCTGCTAAGGTTTCAGCTGTGATAGAATGGGAATCTCCCAAAAATGTGAAGGAAGTTCGCAGTTTCCTTGGCTTAGAAGGTTACTATAGAAGATTCATTGAGAATTTCTCGAAGGTTGCTAAGCCCATGACAGAATTGTTAAAGAAAGACAAAAAGTTTTCTTGGTCTGAAGGTTGCGAAGTCAGCTTTCAAGAATTGAAGAAGAGACTTGTATGACACCAGTTCTATATTCGCCAGATTTGGAAAAGGATTTCCAAGTATATTGTGATGCGTCTCATCAAGGTTTGGGTGTCGTACTTATGCAAGACGGTAAAGTTGTGGCCTATGCCTCGAGACAACTCAAAACTCATGAAGTAAACTATCCTACTCATGATTTGGAGTTAGCCTCATGTCCATGCACTCAAAACATGGAGACATTACCTTTTGGGAAAGCGTTGTGAAGTGTTCACCGATCACAAGAGTTTGAAGTATATCTTCACCCAGAAGGAAATCAATATGAGACAAAGAAGATGGTTAGAGCTTATCAAGGACTATGACTTAAGTTTGCAATACCACCCCGGTAAACCAAATGTTGTAGCAGATGCTCTAAGTCGTAAGGTATTTGTGAATGGCCTTACCAAAGGCGAATTGCCAGATGATTTGTGTAAGCAATTCAAAGAACTCAGATTGGAGATTGTACCTGAAGGACATCTCATGTCTTTAGAAGTCCAACCCACTTTGTTGGACAAGATTCGAGAAGCTCAAAAGACTGATAAAGAAATTGAGGAGATTAAGAAAAATATTGACCAAGGGAAAGCTAAAAGTTTCCATGAAGACGAACAAGGTACTTTATGGCACGGGAAACGTATTTGTGTTCCACAAGATCCGGAAATGCGGAAACTGATTCTACAAGAAGCCCACAACTCTCCGTATTCTATTCATCCGGGTAACACCAAAATGTATATGGACATGAAAGAAAGATTTTGGTGGAACAATCTCAAGAGGGACATCGCCGAGCATATTGCTTTGTGTGATGTGTGTAGTAGAGTAAAAGCGGAGCATCAAAAACCAGCCGGTTTACTTCAACCACTACCTATTCCTGATTGGAAATGGGACAAAATTGGTATGGATTTCATCACCGGATTACCAAGGACCAGATCAGGATATGATTCCATATGGGTAGTAGTGGATCGCTTAACTAAAGTGGCACATTTCATACCCGTGAAGACAACTTATACCAGTGCCAAGTTAGCCAAGATCTACATGAGTAGAATTGTATGCCTTCACGGTGTGCCTAAGAGTATTGTGTCCTATAGGGGAACCCAATTCACTTCCCATTTTTGGAGACAGCTACATGAGTCATTGGGAACGAGGTTGGAATTCAGTACTGCTTTTCATCCTCAAAACGATGGACAAACAGAAAGGACTAACCAAATTCTGGAAGACATGTTGAGGGCATGTGCCCTAGATTATGGAGCAAGTTGGGATGAAAGTCTGCCTTACGCAGAATTTTCCTATAACAACAGTTATCAAGCCAGCATTGAGATGGCACCGTTTGAGTTTCTCTACGGAAGAAAATGTACCACCCCATTGTTATGGAATGGTGTGGGAGAAAGAAGTTTATTTGGGCCAGATCTTATCAAAGAAGCTGAAGAGAAGGTCAAATTGGTTAAGGACAGGTTGAAGATAGCACAGTCCCGACAGAAAAGCTACGCAGATCCTAAGCGTAGAGAAGTCACCTACGAAGTTGGTGATAGAGCCTATCTTAGAGTATCACCACTCCGTGGAGTGAAAAGATTCGGAGTCAAAGGAAAGTTGGCACCAAGATATGTTGGACCATTTAAGATTCTGAGTCGCAAAGGCGAATTTGCTTATGAAATTGAACTGCCAGCATCTTTATCAGCAGTCCATAATGTGTTTCATGTGAGTCAGCTTAAGAAATGTCACCCAGAAATGGAAGAATCTTCTTTGAAGGATACCATACCTTTGGAAGAAGTTCAACTAGAAAGTGATCTCACTTATGAAGAAAAGCCTATCAAGATTCTTGAGACTGCAGAAAGAGTCACGAGAACAAAGACTATCAAGTTTTGCAAAGTGCAATGGAACCATCATACCGAAGAGGAAGCAACATGGCAAAGAGAAGATGATCTTCGGAAAGACCACCCTCACCTATTTGCTAGCCAATCCGAATCTCGAGGGCGAGATTCACCTTAAGGGGGTTAGATTTGTAACATCCCTAAAATCATAATTTCAAAGTTGCATATCATTCATGCATGCATATAGATTTGAGGTAAAAATTCAAACTCATTTCAGAAAAACAGAAGCACATGGTGCTATGATTTTATGTGAGCAGAATTAAATCAAATGGCTACCCCCATTTGAAAGTTTGATTGTTTATGAACCAAGTTTGTTGCCTTCTATGAGCATAGGGTTTAAGTGTAGATTTTAAACCAAGTTTTTCAAATGGGAAATGGTTCCAAAAACCATTTTTTTCAAATTTGCAAACCAAGTGCCTAGCTTCTGATATTTTTGATCTCCAAGCTTGACCAAGCTGTTGCAAAGCAACCACATGATCTTATGCCTATATTGGAGACTATCGCTCTTTGCAAAAATCCCAGGAAAATTTGAATTCAAATTGAACTTGATTTCATTTGAAAATCTATTCAATCGAATCGAAAAGAAAACAAGCAAACAAATGAAAAGGCCAGCGCCACCAATCTAGCCCAGAACGGAACAGGCCCAACTAGCCCACCCGGGCATTTCTTTTCCTTCCGCGCACAAGCACACCCACCCAGTACCGACGACAGACCCCACCTCCACTTGCAAGACTTCGCCGACAAGCGGGCCTCCACGCCCTTTGTCTTCCCGATTCCGCAGACGACCTCCGCCACGCTGCTCTGCACTGATTTCGCGAGCTTAATTGGCATTGATGCAGCGAGCGTTTCTTGTCGAGCCTCGGGCTATAAGATCCCCCCTCCTCGCGACCATTTCCCCCCAAACAATTTCGCCTCCACGCCACCAGGCTGCCCACAACTCGCACGACGCCACCGCTGTTCCGATCGCGCCGCCCGAATTCGTGAGTTCCGGTTCTCCCCATCTCTCGCTCATGCTATCAAGATCAGCGAGTCCTTGCGCACCCTCGACACTTTCCTTTTGACCTCGCATGACCCGTAGCTCCAGAACGCCGACGACCGGCCGCCACCATTCTTCGCGAACTCCGCGACATCCCTCCGTAAGTAGCCACCGCCTTGCCCTCTCGACTTGTACACCTAGAATCTACGTCGATGCGCATCTAACGGTACCCTTATCTTGGCTTAGCGCGACGAGGAACCTCGCTAACGCCGACGATCGACCGCGTGCGACGTCTGCCTCTACTCCGACGAGAAATCCTCGCCGTATCCGCGCGCCCCTCGACGAACCAAAGCCACCTCGAGCTTTAGCACGCCACTACGGTCCTGGTAAGCGCCTCCCTACTTCCCCGGGCGACCTAGAGCACTAGCACCGCCGCAGTCAGACGCGCCGCCATTACGCCGCCCTTAGCGCTGCTTCGTTTCGTTAGGAGATTTTAGCCGTCGATCTGGATCCTGGCGAGAAACAGTTCACTTAACGAAGGGTATGGACAGATCTGAGCCGCAGCATTAGTTAGATCCAACGACACGGAAGGGTGATCCGGTGCGAAACGCACGCCAGAATATCGTGACGTGGCTAGGGCTGATTCAAAAATAGAAATTCAAATCAGATTTAGATCAAATTTTCAAAGGGCTATAACTTGAGTTTCCCACGTTAGAATTTTGCAAACTTTATACCGTTGGAATCAGTGAATCAAGGCCTTTCTGAATCTGCAATGTGTTTAACAAATAGTATCTGTTAAAATGACTTTGTATGCAGAAACATGTTTAGGTCCATTTTGAGTATAGTTTTTGTTTAGCAAATTGTTTTAAGGCTAAATAAGTTTAGTTAGCAAACTTTGTGACTTGTTATGTTTCTGTATCATGCACTTGCTTGGTAGAGTTTTCAAAATCATCACTTAGTAATTTCTTGCATGCATGCATTCATATTTTTTGATTGTATATAAATTGTGTGTAATTGTATGCTACAAATGTTTGTGTAGATTTTGCTAGTGACTGTGATTGTGAAGAGTGCTACTCTCCTCATTACCAAGGCAAGTGATACTTCATGATATTTCCATCCTTTATTTTGAATAAGCGTTAGAATTATTTTGCTAAGTATTTCATGCTACTTTTGCCAAATGCTATATTGGGAAATCCTATGTAGTGTAGAATTGTAGAATTGCTAGGGAATCTTCCTAAGTTAAGTTAATATGCCATGCTTAGCCTAGCTAGTAGAAAACAAGGGTTGGTGAAGTATGTACATGCTATGGTGAAATGATTCTAAGTCCTTTGGGACTCATGCTTTTCTTAATAAAACAACTAAGTCAATGAACTTCCTGGGTGGAATGGGACTTGAATGGTGGTTTTTGGTTGAGTGGTTACACAAGGCCATGGATTTGGCTTGTGTATCTCACTTGTGGTATGCCACCCAGGCACAAAGGGATTTGGAGGCCAAGTGTTGAGAAAGCTTACAGTGCAACCACTTGGCAATATGGGCTCTGCCATGATCATATAGGTTGCTAGAACTTAGTCACTTGGACAGTTGGTGGTAGTGGGAATGATAGGTTGGAGCGCATCCATTTGACTAAGGAAAGGCTTCTGAAAGGTCATGTCTTGGGAAACCAAGTCTGGTGGGGAAAGTGCACAACCTCTGCAGATGGAAAAATCTAAGTACTTAGCCAAGTCCATGGCAATGGACAAATTGAGCATCAAGACATGGAAGCTACAAGAATCTCATCACTCCAACTTCTAAGTTAAAAACTTGTGGGTGAACAAGGGTGAAGAACCCCAATGTCTATTGGTGGTTTCTTGGGAAGTTTTTGACAAAGAAAAACTTAGTGATTTCAACTAATAGGAAAAACCTATTTTGAGCAAAGCAAGCCAAGCTACACTTAGCCAAAATGCATATAGTACTATAGTCCACTTAAAATTTACTAAGGTATCACTTGCCAATACTATTCCAAAGTATTGACCCACTTTGGCTGTAACTTGTGATGTTGCAGGTTACTCCGATGATGAGTAGGAGTCATGAGTCTACACTCAACATGCTTTCCTGTGGCACGTGAAGATGAGGACTTATGTTTATTTACTTATTCCATAAACTCTTGTATTAGGCCTTTGGCCCTGAGTTGTAAAAGACTATGTTTTATCTCTGGAATGAATGTAATAAACGACCTTTGTATCTGTGTACTTCATCTTAAACTGTGGATGCTAGCATTGATCCAGGGACTAGCATTGCAATCACAGGGATCCCTTTTCCTTTATAAAGGAGGGATCTTACACTAGGGCTTGGGGAGAGCCCCAACTCGCCGAGTTGGAGGGGAAACCCTAGGCGGCGACACTTGGAGGTGGAGGCCCCAAAGCTAGGGTTTAGAGGTGTAGGGAAGAGGGGCACCCCTGCCCCTTCTTTTATAGGTGGGAGGGAGGCGGCTAGGAGGAGGGAGTCCTCCTCCAACTCCTCCTCCTTGGCCGGCGGGTGGAGGGAGTGGGACTTCCTCCCTAAGTAGGTTTCCTACTCTCCCTCCACCAAGCAAACTTGCCGTTTGACTTTTTCAAATTGGCGTTTGACTTTCAAACTAGGATTTGATTTCTCCCTTTATTTTTGCCCAGCCAAGTGACCTAGTACATGATGCAACCATTTCACATTGTCATGACACATTCATGTACCCTTCCCCTCTGGAGTGCCGGACCTTCCGGACCCTTCTAGAACATTCCCGATGAAAACACCGGAATCATTCCCCAACTCCGAAACAGGACTTTCCTTATATGAATCTTATTCTTCGGACCATTCCGGACCTCCTCGTGATATCCCGGATCCCATCCGAGACTCCAAACAACATTTGGTATCTTACTCATCATTCCATAACTACTCAACAACATCGAATCCTTAAGTGTGTCTCCCTACGGTTCGTGAATTATGCGGACATGATCGAGACACTTCTCCAATCAATACCCAGTAGTGGAATCTGGAAATTCATATGGATCCCACATATTTCTATGATTACTTTGCGATCGAATGAACCACTTACATACGATACCAATTTCCCTTTGTCTCACGATAGTTTACTTATCCGAGGTTTTGATCGTCGGTATCTCTGCATACCTAGTTCAACCTCGTTACCGATAAGTACTCTTTTCTCGTTCCCGTGATATGTGATCCCTTGTGAGCCAGTCACATGCTTGCAAGCTAATTGGATGACATTCCACCAAGAGGGCCCAGAGTATATATATCCGTCATATGGATGGACAAATCCCACTCTTGATCCATGAGCCTCAACCCATACTTTCCGAACACTCAATGCCACCTTTATAGCCACCCAGTTACGGTGTGGTGTTTAATGTCATCAAACCATCCTTCCAGTGATGGTGATTAACATGATCTCATGGTCGAAGGAATTAGGTTACTATGTATCAGAAAGCTTATAGCAAATGAACTATATTAAATGACTTGATCTTTATGCTACGCTTAACTATAGGAGTATGTCCATCACATCATTCTCCTAATGATATGACCCTGTTGTTAATAACATCTCTATGTTCATGATCAGGAAACCATGATCATATATTAACCAACATGCTAGTTTAACAAGAGGCTTTACTAGGGACTCTTTTATGTTTACAAATCACATAAGTATTAATGTTTCCGGTTAATGCAATTATAGCATGGTATGTAAACATTTATCATAAGTATGAAGATATGATAATAACCACTTTATTATTGCCTCTTGGGCATATCTCCAACAAACGGATCTGCTACATTGAGATCCGTGTATACTTTACAAATCTTTATATCTCCATCCTTGACATGCTCGCGGATGGAGTGAAACCGGCGCTTAATATTCTTGGAATTCTTGTGAGACCTTGGTTCTTTGGCATTGGCTATGCCACCATTGTTGTCACAATAGATCACCATCGGGTCCAATGCGCTTGCAACCACACCTAGTTCGGTTATGAACTCCTTCATCCAATCTACTTCTTGAGCCGCTTCCGAAGCAGCAACATATTCGGCCTCCGTTGTTGATCCCGCCACCACGGGTTGTTTGGAACTCCTCCAACTAACCGCTCCACCATTCATGAGAAATACGTATCTGGATTGAGACTTAGAGTCATCCGGATCGGTGTCAAAGCTAGCGTCGACATAACACTTAGCAACGAGCTCTTCTTCACCTCATACAAAAGAAATGCATCCTTAGTTCTTCGCAAGTACTTAAGGATATTCTTGACTGCTATCCAGTGTTCTGATCCTGGATCAGATTGGTACCTACTAGTCAAACTAATAGCATGTGCCACATCCGGTCTTGTACATAGCATGGCGTACATTATAGAGCCTATGGCTGAAGCATAGGGGACTTTGTCCATTATCTCTCTTTCTTCTGCCGTAGCCGGACTTTTGAGTCTTACTCAATGTCTTGCCTTGCAACATACGTAAGAACCCCTTATTACTTCCGTCCATTTTAAACTTCTTTAAAATCTTATCAAGGTATGTACTTTGCGATAGCCCTATTAGGCGCCTAGATCTATCTCTATAGATCTTTATGCTTAATATGTATGACGCTTCACCTAGGTCCTTCATTGAAAATTTGCTGTTTAGATAACTTTTAACACTGTTTAAAAGATCTACATCATTTCTGATCAATAATATGTCATACACATATAATATCAGAAATGCGAAATTGCTCCCACTCACTTTCTTGTAAATACAAGCCTTTCCATAAGTTTGTACAAATCCAAACTCTTTGATCACCTCATCAAAGCGGAGATTCCAACTCCGGGATGCTTGTTTCAGTCCATGGATGGATCGCTGAAGCTTGCATACCTTGTTAGCATCCTTAGGATCTACAAAACCCTTTGGTTGTATCATATACAACTCTTCTTCAATACTGCCATTGAGGAACACAGTTTTGACATCCATCTGCCATATCTCATAGTCAAAATATGCAGCAATTGCTAACATAATCCTAACTGACTTTAGCATCGCTACGGGAGAGAATGTCTCATAATAGTCAACTCCTTGAATTTGTCGAAACCCCTTTGCGACAAGTTGAGCTTTATAGACGGTTACATTACCATCAGCATCAGTTTTCCTTTTGAAAATCCATTTATTCTCCACGGCCTTCCGGTCGAGAGGTAAGTCCACCAACGTCCAAACTTGGTTTCCGTACATGGACTCTGTCTCGGATTTCATAGCTTCTAACAATTTGTTGGAACCCGGGATCATTATCGCTTCTTCATACATCACAGGGTCATCAATTTCATCGACCATGAAATTCATAACAGGATTTCCGTACAGCTCGGGAGATGCACGCGTCCTGCTAGACCTTCGAGGTTCGGTAGTATTCTCTTTTGGAGCTTCATGATCATTATCATTAGTTCCCTCTTCACTTGGTGAAGCCAACTCCAGAACGACTTTCGGTGCTTCGCTACTCGCCATACTATGAAGAGAAGGTTCTACAACCTCTTCGAGTTCTACCTTCCGACTACTCACGCCTTTCGCGAGAAACTCTTTCTCTAGAAAGGATCCATTCTTGGCAAAAAAAAACTTGCCCTCGAATCTATGATAGAAGGAATACCCAATAGTTTCCTTAGGGTATCCTTTGAAGACACATTTTTCCGCTTTGGGTTCGAGTTTATCCGGTTGAAGTTTCTTCACATAAACATCGCATCCCCAAACTTTAAGAAATGACAGCTTAGGTTTGATTCCAAACCACAATTCATACGGTGTCTTTTCAACGGATTTACATGGTGCCTGATTTAAAGTGAATGCATCAGTTTCTAGTGCATAACCCCAAAATGACAGTGGCAAGTCCGTCAGAGACATCATAGATCAAACCATATATAATAAAGTACGATTACGACGTTCCGACACACCATTTCACTGTGGTCTTCCGGCAGGTGTGAGTTGTGAAACTATTCCACACTCTTTCATATGAGTGCTAAACTCGTAACTTAGATACTCACCTCCACGGTCGGACCGTAGAAATTTGATCTTTCTATTACAATGATTTTCCACTTCACTCTGAAACTCCTTGAATTTATCAAAGGTTTCAGACTTGTGTTTCATCAAGTAGATATAATCGTATCTACTGAAATCATCCGTGAAAGTTACAAAATAACGATATCCACCTCGCGCCGACACACTCATTGGACCACACACATCAGAATGTATGATTTTCAATAAATCTTTCGCCCGTTCCATTGAACCGGAAAACATCGTTCTAGTCATCTTGCCCATAAGGCATGGCTCACATGTATCAAATGATTCAAAATCAAGTGATTCCAAAAGTCCATCCGAATGGAGCTTCTTCATGTGTTTAACGCCAATATGACCTAGATGGCAGTGCCACATATATGCGGATATATCATCATTAATTTTAATCCTTTTAGCATCAATATTATGAATATGTGTAACATTATTATCGAGACCCAACAGAAATAAACCATTCATCATCGGTGCATGACCATAGAAGATTTCATTCATATAAGTAGAACAACCATTGTTCTCGGATTTAAATGAATAACCACTACGCATCAAACATGATCCAGATACAATGTTCATGCTCAGTGCTGGCACCAGATAACAATTATTCAAGTTTATAACTAATCCTGATGGTAAGTGGAGAGGTAGCGTTCTGACGGCGATCACATCAACACTTGATCCATTGCCGACATGCATCTTGACCTCACCCCTTGCTAGCGGTCGCTTGTTCCACAGCCCCTGATTTGAGTTATAAATATTAGCAACTGAACTGGTATCAAATACCCAGGTGCTATTGCGAGTACTAGTCAAGTACACATCAATAACATGTATATTATATATACCTTTATTTGCCTTGCCGGCCTTCTTGTCTGCCAAATACTTGGGGCAGTTGCGCTTCCAGTGGCCAGTCCCCTTGCAATAATAGGACTCAGTATCAGACTTAGGGCCAACTCGGGGTTTCTTTTCAGGCACGGCAATCGTCTTGACGCCCTTCTTTCCCTTTTGTTTAACTTTCTTGTCTTTCTTGAAACCAGTGGTCTTATTGATCATCAACACTTGATGTTCTTTCTTGATCTCCACTTCTGCAGTTTTAAGCATTGACAGAAGCTCGGGGAGAGACTTCTTCATGCCTTGCATATTGTAGTTCATCACGAAGCTTTATAGCTAGGTGGCAGAGACTGGATAACACGATGGATTCCTAAGTCAATGGGAATCCTTATTCCCAAGGACACAAGCTTATCGGTGTAACCCGACATCTTGAGTACATGCTCACTTACGGAGATGTTCTCTTCCATCATGCAGCTAAAGAACTTATCTGAAGCATTGTATCTCTCTACAACATCATGGGTGTCGAAAATCATTTTCAACTCACCCATTGTATCAAATGCATTGCCGTTTTCGAAACGCTTTCAAAGTTCTAGCTCTAGCCCATACAATATGCCGCAATGAACTAAGTTGTGGTCCTCCTGACGAGTACGAAAGACGATCTTTTCCTCGTCAGGGGCATCATCAAGTGGTGGGGGGCCTAGCGTCGCTTCTAGCACATATTGCTTTTTTGCAGTAGTGAGGAGAATCCTCAAATTCATGGCCTAGTCGGTGAAGTTGCTACCGTTCATTGCAAGTTTCTCTTTCTCCATGAACACATTGAAATTAAAAGCAGGTGGTGCCATCTACAACATAATTTGTAAAGTTTAGACTAAGTTTATGATAGATTGAGTTCAACTAATCCAAATTAAGAATGAACTCCCACTCAAAAATGACACCCCTCGTGCCTTTTTGGTGATTACATGAACCAAATCCACTACACCAAGTCCGATCATCACGTGAGTCGGTGTAGCTTCAAAGGCGAGGATCAAATGGGCATCATATCTTCCATATGACTCATGCTTAACCTTTCGGTCCGTGTTCCGAGGCCATGTCTGTACATGCTAGGCTCGCCAAGTAAGAACCTTAGTATTCGCGTGTGTAACTGTATTACACCCGAAATATGATCGTGGATCCAAGAACGCCCGATCATCACGTGATGTCTTGGAGCGACGAAACATAATCGGTGCATACTTAAGGGAGAACACATTTTTTATCTTGATATCTAAATGATGGATCATCTTATTATGCTAATAAAATGCCAAACAAGCAATATAAGATGCAACAAACATCACATGTTAATAAATGGAATGATATGGTTCTTGCACTTGATCTCTATCATGTGCATCGTGGTATGATCACTATCATACCTCTATGTGTAAGGCCAAGGTCTATGGAACTTACACGTTATGTGTGTTGTATGAGTATTGACTTATACTTCTACTTACAACATCGCCATATCATGACACTAGCCCAGCAACAATCTAAACTAGATGCCTCTAATTTATCCATTGCAAGTTTTACGTGGCTTAGGGCTTTCGAAGATAGAACTATTCTTACCTATGAACATAAACCACAACGAGGATAACCAAATTGTTGACAACTCATTGCAAATTAGATATTGAATATAGTAGGAGAGACAGACACCCGCTAGCCACTTATGCAAAACTAGTTGCATGTCAAGCGTGGAACAGGTCTCATGTATGAGGACATGTAAAGTTTGTCCGGGCCGCTTCATCCCACTATGCCACCAATATCCAAAGTACAACTAAGAAGCAATAACATGATCATCATCACCCACATACTCATATGTGTACTACCCGTGCAAAGCATCTACGCATAGATCCGGCTCTGATACCACTGTAGGGTTCGCAGCATGGAAAACAAAAAAATCCTATAATGGGAACAACTATGTACCAACATCTATCTACTAGATACAAGCAACGGGCGGATGTACATCCGTAGAAAACATACCCTTGAAGACCGACAAAGCTTAACGAGGTTGAACTCGTGGTTGATGTAGACGATCTCTTGTCGATCTCAAGATCGAGAGGAAGTCCTAGCGCCGCAAATCAGCGGCGCATCCGTGCTCGCACACACGTCCGAGGCACCGAGCAACCTCCGCCTCCTCGCTCCAGCGATGCAGCGGAAGCACAAATATTACTTACCGAATAGCCACCGAGAACATGTATCTCGCTAGTCCGAGACCATGGGGGATAAATACTAAAGGGGGAGAGAGATCCTTCACGAGGAGGTGTGAGTGAGAAGAGAGGAGGGGGGCTCCTTGTATAGGAGGAGGGGGCACCCAAGGGGTGGCCGCTGGCCATGGGGGTTGCCCCCTCCTCTCCTTCATTCATGTGGGTGGACACTCCACTCACAAAAATGCCCTTCAATTTTCTCCACTCAAAAACCCACTCAAATTCCCATTAAATTTCCACCAAATTTAATGCAAACTCTCATTAAATAAAACTCCTTTTATTTATTCAGAATTTTGTCAATTACTTTAATGACAAACATTCACATATAACCCCTTGCTAGTATTTCATTTCACATGCAAAAAAACTTTCTGCAATTTCATCTGAAAACCAGTTTCGGTATCTAGTGAAATAAATTCATGCGCTTGTTATTCTTTTCAGCATGAAACTTCTGCTCCAAATGGTGTCGGTGTATCTTAAATGTGCACCCTACGGTTCGCGAATAATGCAGACATGATCAAGACCCATCTCAGATCAATAATCAGAAGCGGGACCTGAAGATCCATACTGACTCCCACACATTCAACGATGACTTTCTTGTGATCGTGAGAACCTTTTACGCTAGTATCTGATGACCCACAAGTATAGGGGGTGTATCGTAGTACTTCGATAAATAGGAGTGTCGATCCCAACGAGGAGCAGAAGGTGCTGAACAGTGGTATGGAGCAGGAACTCTCTGCAAATACTTAGCAAACAAATTTTTAGTGGTTTTGTGATAAGGCAACAAAATGAAGTGCAAGTAATAAAGAACAAACACAGCAAGTGGCCCAATCCTTTCTTAGCAAAGGACAAGCCGGTGGAAATACTTATAAGGACCAAACATTCTCGAGGACACATGGGAATTCTTTCAAGTGCTTTCACTTCATATAGCTGAGTACTCTTCTTTGGTGTTGTAAGTGTTGTGTGGGTGAACCTGTGCTAATGTACCAACCTTACTTGGACTAATACATACTTGTGATTAAACCCCCTGCAAACATCCGTATCTATAGGAAAGTAATTAAGATATAAACCTAACCACAGCCTTAAACTCTGAGATCCTACACTCCCTTGTGCAAAGGTGTCCTAACGGGGGTTCAGGTTTCTGTCACTCAGGCAACCCCACAATTAGTAGCCAAATACACAATGCATTCCCATAGGCCTATAAATGGTGAAGTATCATGTATTCGATGTTCACATGACACCACTAGAAGAATAGAACCACAACTTAAATACTAAACCATTGAATAATAACTCAACACAAATCCACTAATAGCAACATGAATTCTCCCATGTCCTCAAGAACTAAATGAACTACTCACAAGACATCATATGGATCAATATCAAAGATGATATGATAATGGATAACAATCTGAACATAAACTATAATCCAATGGTTCCACTCACAAGCATCAACTACAATAGTAATCAACACCGGGAAAGTTTCCCCTAAGAACTAAAGCAATATCCAACACAATTGTTACAGCAGGACGGAGTGATGATGATGGTGCTGGTGGATATGATGGTGTGGATGATGATAATGATCCCGATGAAGCCTAGCTTGATGAAGGTGTTGATGGCGACGGTCTCCCCTCTTCGGGAAGGAACTCCCCTGGTAGAAATCTGTCTGCCAGAGAGATCTTTCTCTCTCGGTGTTTTCCGCCCCCAGAGGCGACGGAAATCTATCTATGGTCGCTCCCTTGGCCTTAGGGTTTCGTAGGGAAGATATAGGCGAAGGGGCGGAGTCAGGAGCCGGGCAGGTGGGCCACACATGTCCTAGGCGTGGCCTAGGGTGGTCCTGCGCCTAGGGGGTGTGGGCCCCCTGCGGCCCCTCTTCGCTCCTCCTTCTGGCTTCCTCATTCTTCTGGAAAAATAATATTTTCCATTATTTTTTTGGTATTTTTCTGATCTTCGCGAAATTGCACCGAAACGCCTTCTTTTCCATCAGAATCCAGACTCCGGCAGTCCATCCTCCAAGAATCATCCAACATGCATAAATAGATGAAAATACATAAGTAATACCTCATAATAAGACAAATATCAATGAATAGAGGTAGATTATGGTATAGACAGGTGATGCAAATTGGGCGTATCAACTCCCCCAAGCTTAGACCTTCGCTTGTCCCCACGCGAGCTCAGTAAACATGTCCACGGGTTTATGGAGTGAAGTGTCGATAAAAGAATACGAACAAGAAGCATCACACTTACCATTGCATAACTCATAGACGAAAGCAACTCACCATTATAAAACTTAGCTTGCAACCAAGTACATCTGTCACAATAGAGATGCATAAAGATAAATCATAATTGGAATTGGCAAACCTTCTTCATGGTCAGGGAACAGCTAGCAAAAGTTTCACAAATAAAGCTTTGTAGAAGTTTCAAAAAAGGAGCACTCTTTGCTCAAAAAGGTTTTTCACAAGTGAAGGCTTTCAAAGTAATACTCAATAGATAAGAGTTTTGTGCAAACAAGGAAAATAAATAACATAATTGAATAAATCACCATATGAATGCTTGAAACACAACAACTCAAATGCTTGCTGGAGATAGACAGGAAGTAGGCTTCACTGACTCAACTTGGAAATGGGAGAAAGGTCCCTTTATAGAGGGAAGCAGGGATTACAAGTCATAAAGAGCTTCCAAAAGATTATGGTACTTAATAGCTTTGAGAACTCATTGCCCCTATCGTAGGCATCTTGAGATGATTAAGGTTAAAGTGCACAAAGATGGAGTATATGCTTGACGAAATATAAGTTGGCAATCTCATGTCCCTTTAATATGAGGGCCACTCCTCATGCTACTCAACTTTCATCACCGGTAAGTTCTTGTCATTGTAAGTACATGCGTATCATAGAGAACCGCCAACGGGGTACCCCTTGCACATGGTACAGGAGCTTTCCCATAACCAAAATGACAAGGCAAGCAGACAATGATCATCTCAGTGATCTTTTTATTTACTATGTGCATAGCTTTTTATTGAGGATGCTTCATAGATAGCTCACTATGGTGATGATGCAAGTTTCCACCATAATTAGGTATGGCTTAGGCTAGCGGCCCAGGCGTTTCTCTAACACAAAATACAAACTCCATGGACTTACAAGTTCCCTCTTTATTTCACACCGTTGACATCCATAGACAAAAGAGCATGATATCAACTGAGTACAAAGTACAAGTGCAATGTTGAAAACTTTCCCCGTGACAGCACGGTTCTGCTAATTCCAACGTATAGGTGCAAGCATATACAACTTCGATGGCACAATGGTTCAAGTCTATTAGGGGCAAGGAAAATAAGGTGTGCCATCAAGTTCGTGAGAGCCTTACTAACTAGTTTTCACATAACAAAATACTTTTTAATTCGAAAGATAGATGAAGCTTGAAAATTTTCTTGGAATAGCAGAAATGATACTAGGTAGATATGGTGGACACAAATGGCAAAGGTTTTGGTTCAAAGGGATTTGGAAACATGAGAAGTATACCTTCTCAAAACATGTTTTTGGCTAGCTAGGATGGGTAGCAAGCAAGAGAGTTGAAAGAAACAAGCAAACATACAAGTAATAAAGCCAAACATGCAATGTTCCTTGAAGACACAAAAGATCTTAAATAAAGAATACTAAGCCTATGATCCAACAAGAAAGAAAATAGATGATACAAAATACCTGTAAGCTTTTTCTCTTTTTCTTTCAAACTTCAAAAAGTATTGCTACTGAACAGAACTTGGTTTGCCAAAACCAATTTAGAGTTACTTGATGCTCCCAAAGTGGTGCCAATACTGATAAACATGATCCCTCATATAATAGAGATTGCAAACTAAAATAAGAAGTGCAAAAAGTAAAAGATGAGACTTCTCATTAATATTCCAATAAAGGCACTCACACCAAGGGATACAAAGATAATCAACTAAAGGAGAGATACTTCCACATGCAAACCAAACTATAAGATAACTTCTCTACCAAAGATATAAATCCACTAAAAAGGTAAAAGATAAAAGATAATGGCGGTGATACCGCAGCACTCCCCCAAGCTTGGAACAAGACAAAGGGATGCCAAACCTGATGGTGAGTTACTCCTTCAGTGGCGGTGGTGTTTTCTTGACAAGCTCTTAAATAAGTTTCTTCAACTCCTCAAACTTGAAGGTCAGAGCGCGAATCAGCTCCGAGTTCTGCTCTATGCGGTTCATGATCATGTCAGACAAAGAATTCCAGTCTTTGTTATTCTTTCCCCATTCTTCTTTCTTAGTGTGTTCCTCCCCTGCATGGTTAGAACGAGGCATATCCCACATCGAGGGCAAGTTCCCTTTGGGCACATGTTGAAATTGACGCTCATGTATAAGAGTGTGGAAGGGTTTCTTGGTACTTGGAGGAGGTGAAAGTGGAGAGAGGGTATGCCGTCGAGATTTCCCTCCTGTAGACATTCGTGTTGTCCTCTTAAGCTTGACAGGTCGTGTCGTGGGAATGGTCACGGCAGATGCTGCAATTGGCAGCGAGTAGTAGAACGAGGGGCAAGGGCGGCCAGCCATCTGCGGAGCGAGATGAGGGCGGAGACACAGGGTTTTACCCAGGTTCGGCCCCCCGGAGGGTAAAGACCTAATCCTGCTAGATTGTATTATGAAGGTGGTACAATGGGCGAGCTCGACGGCTAGGCGGCGAGTCGCGTGGGGGTATGATGGAACGTATCTCTACATGCCCCGCAGGGAGGTTTATATAGGCTCACCTCCCCTAGGGTTTACATATCTCAACCGATTCAGTTAAAGCTTCGATACTCGTTTAACCTAATCCGACTGGGCCTATCTACTCGCCTGGGCCTTCAGCTTCCAGTCGCTTGGTTCCTCGCTGGGCTTCAATCCAGTCGCCGTCTTGCAGGCCCACTCGCAAGTCTTGGGCCAGTCGGAAACGTCCTGCTGGGTATACCCCGGTAGGCATATCCCCATCAGTAGTCCCCGAGGCCGTCGTCGATTTGGCGTAGGTGGCTGCTGGCAGTCGGAGCATACGGCTGCTGAGTAGACATCCAGTCGAATCAACGGCGGGCTCCTGTATAAAGGAAAAACTAATCACACTACTCGCAGCTTTGGCGAGTCGAGTCGGCGAAACACTATCATAATGGTTGGGTCGGCGAGCCGAGTGGCTGAAGTTGGACCGTTAAACATGGTCAAACTAGCCGTTGGAGTTAATCCAACGGTAACTTTTGGCGCAATCATCGCGCGGTAACGGTTCCCTGATTTGGCGGGTAGCAACCGCTATATAAGAGGAATGGCTAGCGATCAGAGGACCACCGTCTCACCATTTCCTCCGACTGCACGCACCTTTCGCCTCCCTCCGCACCACGACCCAGCCAACCGGAAATCCTTCGAGCCCCCACAAATCTTTCCGCCATGGCCCTCTCCACCGAACCTTGGGGCAGATCGAAATGCACTAGGGCGCAACTGGCTTCCTTTGAGGAGGCCGGGATTCTGCAAGCCGGCTGCTGGCGCATCCCCGCGGCCGGAGAGGTGACTCCAAATCCGCGAGAGAGGGAGTTCATCTGCTTCACCAGTCATCTTGAACGGGGGCTAGGGTTCCCCACGTCCCTATTCTTCCGGCGCTTCTGCTCCTACTACGGGATCCAGCCGTCGGATCTGGGCCCCCATAGCGTCGAGCAGCTCGCCATCTTTGTGGCGTTCTGCGGGTGCTACTTGGGCTGCCGGCCCTACTTCCCTCTTTGGCAAGATCTGTTCCATGGACGGATCAGCCGCGAGGAGGCGGGCGGCCCAATGCTCGCCGCGGGTGGCCTAACCTTCCAGCTGAAGTCGAAGGCCTCATTCTTCGACCTGATGCTGCCCGCCAAGGCAGCGAGCGACTGGAAAAAGTCGTGGTTCTACGTTGCCGAGGCGACTCCGGAAGGCGAGACGGCGATTCCGTGGTACTCCGCCGATCGGTCCGAGCCAGGCCGCCTTCAAATCGGCAAGCTTACCGGTGACCAGCGGATGGTCGTCGACGAGATGCTTCAGACCATCCGCGGTCTGAAGAAGAAGGGCCTCCAGACGATAAACCTGTACAACTGCTGGCTCGGGCGGCGACTCGTCCTCCTGGCCAGGCGCGAGCACTACATGTACCAGTACACTGGCCGGGACGACCCGACAAAAGCTAGCCTGACCGAGTGGAGGCTCGATGACTACACCGCGGCCCTGAAGAAAATCACCCAAGTGGTGTACTTGGACGCTCAAGCTGGGTCGCCCCTATACATGAGCGCTCAGCCCCAACGGTAATCACTTCGTATCATTCGCAGTCGCAGTCCTTTTGCAGTCGCAGTCATACTAACTTCAACTTGCCTTTGTTGCAGCTGTTCCAAGTGGTGGAAGGGTGGCTCTCGCCCTCGGATGACGAGAATTCGAGCTCGTCCGTCCAAGACATGGGCAGGTCGCCCACTAGGAGCGACGAAAGCGACAGCGACGACGAATCCGAGGAGGAAGTCGCCCCGCTGGCTCGCAAGACCCGCGGGCAACGTCAGCGCGAGCTCGAGGCGAGCAAGAGCCTCGAGCGCCATGATGATGAAGAAGAACTTCCGGAGACGACCTCGCGCCGCCAAGCTACTCCGTCAAAGAAGAAGAGGAAGGAGAAGGAGGCGAAGGCCCCTCCAAGAAGGAAGACGAAACCGACGAGGCCGGCCTCGCCACCACACTCGGCAAGCAGTTCCGACGCCCCCAGCCCGGCCAAGGATGAGGCGCCGCCGACGGCCGCGCTGGACACGGCCACCATCGAGGTGCCCCTGGCGTCGATGCCTCCGCCATTCGCCCCGGTCTCGGGGCTGGGGGAGGCTCCGGCCGCAGCGACTTCGCCTCGCAGGGAAGCTCCTGTCGAAGAAGTTACAGAGGCTCCGGTCGCAACTTCGACGATGAAGAAGCCGTCCGTGTCTTGGGCACGTGACGTCCTGGACATGGGGCTCAGCCGCCGACTGGGCCCTGAGCTGGAGAAGCCAGCCGGCCTCCGTACGGGGCTGCGCTTCATTCCGGTCGCCAAGTGAGTGCACTCGCCTTCCTTTGTCTCCCATAATCATTGAATTATCTTGCTTATATGATCGATGTACAGGACCGGAGTGAAGAAGATGGGCCACCCAACCGTGGCTAAGGTGCCGTCCGTCGTCAGCGAGGAGGATTCTTCCTGCAAGAGGAAGGCGGACGAAGTCGTCGTCCCTGCGGATGGCGGCAAGAAGGCCAAGGGTGACGCCGTCGTCACGATTTCTGATGACACGGCGGCCGCGCCGGCTGGTCCTGCAATGGAGGCGGCCGCGTCCTCGAAGGAGGGCGCTCTATTGCCTGGAACGGCCGAGCCGACCTCCTTTGGGGCGGGTGCCTCTATCGCCACCTTCCCGCGCTTCATGACCAAGGCGGCCGCGGCAAGTGGAACTTCGCCTTCGAGCCACGCTCCAGGAGTCGCCGACACTGAAGTCGACCAGCGCCGTGGGCATACGCCAGCTCTCCTCGCGTCCGTGGACGCGATACAACTCCACGGCATGCTTGGCGCAGCCATCCAGGTACATCCAGTCCCCGAGTGCGCACTCGCTGAATTTCAGCGGGTGGGCACTTAGGAATTTCTTTGAGTACCAGTCCCCGAGTGCGCACTCGCTGAATTTCAGCGGGTGGGCACTTTAGGAGTTTCTTTGATTGCCCTTCCCGAGTGCGCTTTTCGCTGAATTTAAGCGGGTGGGCACTTTAGGAGTTTCTTTGATTGACCTTTTGGTGATGTGCGGTGCGCAACTTGAATCGCCGACCGATTGGCGGCAAGCAGCGAAAAAGGCGCCATCGTCCGGAGGCGAACGAAGGGCTTGGGCTGTTGCCGCGGCGAAGAAGCTTCGCCAGGCTTGTCCCCGCTAGTGAATTGGCGGCGGCGCAGTCGGCTTTGAGTTCGGCCGAACAACGGATCGCCGACCTCGAGCGCCAGCTGCAGGAGGCGAAGGAAGAAGCGAGCTCAGCCGATGGGCGAGCCAAGGCCGCCGTTGCAGCCGCCGAAGAGGATCGCAGAGTGTCGGAAGTCCTTATTGCTGGGCTTCAGGACGACCATACGTCGCTTCAATGCTTCATCACGGATCTCGCCCGCCCGTTGATTGGTAAGTGCGTCTGCCTCTTTCAGTAGTTGTGCCATTTGTGGTGTCCGTCGTATTCATTATTGTCTTCTACTCGCAGGTCGCATCATCGACAGCACGGAAGAAGCAAGCATGTTCAACACGCGGCAGTGTGTGAGCACGCTTGTCGATTCGGCAACGTTGTCGGCGACGTGCATCCGTGCCTATCTCCAGGAGATATCGCCCACGGAAGTGATTCCCAGCGACCTCGTTGAGGTGTGGAGGTATTTGGAGAAGGCGCCCGCGGTCGTTGAGTTCATGACGCGGTCGGCGTTTCGGCGCGGGGCGGCAACGGCGCTTAGTCTTGGACTTGCCCACTTCCCCGAGGACTTCGACATCGACGACGTGACGAGTGGCTACCCATCGTCGACCGGCATGGTGGAGCTTTCCGAGGTCCTCAAGTTGCAAGACCGCACCGCCAAGTACTCGGAGCGTGTCTTGGCGATGGGCGACCTCCTTCCGTACCAGGAGACGGTCGTCGTGTCTGGAGACCCCGAGCCGCCGCATCGTGATTTCAAGGTTGAGCAACCCTTCCGCGCGGCGATGGCGGGTGAACTGACGACGTATCTGTCGAACCCGTACACGCTGTTCATCCACAATCGTCGGGGAGTTGGCGAGTCGTCGTCTAAGCCTGCAGAATAGGATAGTTTGCCTTGTGGCGTTAGCAGCAGTTCTGCCATGCGGGCATATTTTGTAATGCGAGACAATGCAACATGCTATCAAATGAGATGTCGTGTCTATTTTGGTATTTGTCAAGTGTTTGTGATTGTTGTTTGAACGAGTCCCCGAGCGCGTCCGGCCTTTAATGGGGTTTACCTCGTATGTGATGTGTTTGTTGTCTTTGTGTGTTTTATTATTGTGGTCGACTCGCCCGGACTCGAAGAGCCAGTCGCTAGGCGACTCCTTGAATCTGTATGCCGCGTTTTCCGATGCGAACGAGGTTGGGTGGACGAGTCCCCGAGCGTGGTACTTGGCTGTTCCAGGCACGACTCGAGGGTGAGTGAGGACTTGGCGCGTTAGTTTGTGCGCGTCACTCCTGCCTGGCCCGTGGGGTCAGTCGCGTGGCGAGTCCTGGGCATGCTCTCCTACTTGGCGTTTTCCCGGACCGCTCGAGGTGAACTGGTCCGCAGTCCCCGAGCGTGGTACTTAGCCGTTCGAGTCGCTATGTCGAGGATGCGGAGGACCGTGGTCGCTGTAAGAAGCGTAGGCAGTAGTCTTGGTTCGTAGAACCAGTCGAGCTAGGCGACTCCAATGGGGCTCCGGGTAGGCTTTTTCGTGGACGATGCAAGACCTGAGGTGACTCAGTGCTCTTGCACCGCACTACTTAGCCGTGCCGATCGCTGTACCAAAGGTTGACTTCTGCGGTTAGCGTGTTGCTGTTATTACGAGTGCGAGTGGCACAAGACACGGAGAGTAGGCGCAATTTGCGGTAACCGTTTCTTTTTATTTCGTAGCGACTGGAGAGTACATATGTGGGGTTCTAGGCGTAGAACTTTCGTAGGAGGTTTACATTCCATGGTCGTTTGACGTCGAGTTCGCCGTCCCCGCGGACGTCGGTGAGGTAGTAGGCGTCGTTGCCGAGTACACGGCCGATGGCGAATGGTCCCTCCCATGGAGGGGAAAGCTTGTGCATGCCCTTCTTGTCCTGGATGAGACGCAGCACCAGGTCGCCTTCTTGGAAGGTGCGAGTTTTCACCCGCCGGCTGTGATAGCGGCGGAGTCCTTGTTGGTAGATGGCGGTGCGCGAGCGAGCTAGGTCGCGTGCCTCGTCGAGTTGATCGACTCCATCCTGTCGTGCGAGTTCGTTCGCAGCTTCCGTGTAGTGGACGACCCTTGGCGAGTCGTGCTCAAGGTCGGTGGGCATGACTGCCTCGACGCCGTACACCATGAAGAAGGGGGTGAATCCTGTCGACCTGTTGACCGAGGTGCGGATTCCTCAGATGACGGAGGGTAGCTCCTCGACCCAGCACCTGGCGGTGCGCTCAAGTGGTACTTGGAGTCGCGGCTTCAGGCCGTGGAGGATGCTTTGGTTGGCCCGTTCTGCCTGGCCGTTGGATTCCGGGTGGGCGACTGACGCGAGGTCGAGCCAAATGTGGTGCTCTTCACAGAATTCGGCCATGGCTCCTTTGGCGAAGTTGGTGCCGTTGTCCGTGATGATGCTGTTGGGGAACCCGTAGCGATATATGAGTTCGCGTAGGAATTTTGTGGCGGTCTTCCCGTCGCATTTCCGGACTGGCTTGGCCTCCACTCACTTTGTGAATTTGTCGACTACGACTAGGAGGTGGGTGTAACCGGAGGGAGCCTTCTTGAAGGGGCCCACCATGTCCATGCCCCATACGGCGAATGGCCAGGTGATGGGGATTGTTTTGAGCGCTGAGCTCGGCACGTGCGTCTAGTTGGCGATTACGGCACCGGCGCACGCTGGGCGATGTCGACAGCGTCGGCGTGTGCGGTGGGCCAGTAGAATCCATGTCGCATAGCCTTGGCGACGAGAGAGCGGGCGCCGGCGTGGTGGCCACAGTCACCGAAGTGGATGTCGTGGAGGATCTTGCGTCCGTCGGCGGGTTGGACGCAGCGTTGGAACACGCCGGTGACACTGCGCTTGTGGAGCTCACCATCGATGATGGCGTAGGACTTGCATCAACGGGCGATCATTCGAGCTTCCGTCTCGTCTGCCGGCAAGGTGCCGGCTTCCAGGTAGGCGATGTAGGGCTTGGTCCGTTCGGCTCGTTGACGAAGTGCGACCAGGGCTGCTTCGGTTGAGCGGGACTCGATGTCGATCTCCCTTGGGGAAGGCGATGGCTTGGTGATCGTGTCGAGGAAGACGCCCGGCTGGTGGTGCGAGTCAGCCGACCCGATGCGAGAGGCGTCGGCCTCCTCGTTCTTCCGCTGTCGATCCACTCGACGGAGTAGCTGTGAAGTGTCGCCCAGATTGTCCATCGCTTGGCGATGCGCCGCCATGGTGGGGAGACGGTGTCGCGGTGCCGACTTGTCTGCGACGAGGCCGAGTCGCCGTGTAACAGCGTAGGCGGTTGACATTCATCTCCCTGGCGGCCCTCATGCCGTGTAGTAAGGCCTCGTACTCGGCCATGTTGTTTGTGCAGGGTGTGAAGTCCAGGCAGAGGACATAGCGGAGCTTGTCGCCCTTCGGAGAAGTTAACACGATCCCTACGCCTGCGCCGTCCGCGTTCTTGGAGCCGTCAAAGTGCAGGCTCCAGATGGTGAGGTATGGCAGCTTCTCGCTGCTGGGCTTCTTCGATCGGCGATGAAGTCCGCTAGGGCTTGCAACTTGATCGCTCTTCGTGGATCGTATTTGATGTTGTGGACGCCGATCTCGACGCGGCCACTTGGCGACTTCGCCTGTCGCCTCACGGTTGCGGATGATGTCCGCAACGGTGCGGAGGAGACGACCGTGATCGGGTGCTCCTGGAAGTAGTGCTGATGGCGTCATGCGTTCTGAAGACCGCGTATACCAGCTTCGGTACTGCGGGTACCGGCGCGACTTCGGTGAGGACGTCGCTGATGTAGTAGACCGTCGCTATCTTTGGGCGCTCCTTTCCTTCCTCCGGTCGCTCGACAATCATGACCGCGCTGACGACGCGCTCGGAAGCCGCGACGTAGACTAGCATGGGTTCTTTGTCAACCGGGGCGGCGAGTAGCGGTGCGGCGAGTATCACCTTCTTGAGGTCGCGGAGGGCGTCGTCCGCCTCCTTGTCCCACTGGAATGTGGGGTTCTTGCGCATCAGGCGATATAGAGGCATTGCCTTCTCGCCCAAGCGGGGGATGAAGCGACTGAGAGCCGCTACTCGCCCAGCCAGCTTCTGAACGTCGCGCAAGCACTCGGGTTTGCCGAGTCGGGCGATCGTGTCGATCTTGGTGGGGTTCGCCTCGATCCCGCGCTTGGAGACGACGTAGCTCAGTAGCTGCCCTGCGGGTACACCGAAGGTGCATTTGCCTGGGTTGAGCTTTATCTTGTATTTTCGCAAGTTGGCGAATGTTTCCGCCAGGTCGGCGAGTAGGTCGCCCTGGCAAGCGGACTTTACGACCACGTCGTCGATGTAGACGTGGATGTTGCGGCCAATTTGGCTCGCAAGGCATTCTTGCATGCACCGCTGGTAGGTTGCCCCGGCGTTCTTGAGGCCGAAGGTCATGGCGGTGTAGCAGAAGGCTCCGAATGGCGTGATGAACGCCGTCTTCTCCTCGTCCACGACAGCCATTTTGATCTGGTTGTAACCAGAGTAGGCGTCGAGGAAACACAGCGACTCCGATCCCGCGGTGGAATCGATTATCTGGTCGATCCGCGGGAGGACGAACTGCTCCTTTGGGCAGGCGCTGTTCAGGTTTGTGTAGTCAATACACATCCTCCAGGTCCCATTTTTCTTCTCGACCAGGACTGGGTTTGCCATCCACTTGGAGTATTTGATCGGCAGGATGAAGCCTGCAGCGAGTAGACGCTGCACCTCTTCGGCGATTGCTCGGCGGCGCTCTTCATTGAAGGGTCGCAGCGACTGCTTGACAGGTCGCACTTTGGGGTCGGCGTTTAGCTTGTGCTCAGCGAGCTCCCTGGGGACACCGGGCATGTCAGAGGGCTTCCATGCGAAGATGTCCCTGTTCTCACGGAGGAACTCGATGAGCGCGCCTTCCTATGCCGGGCTCATGCCCGTCCCGATCGTCACCGTCTGGCTAGAGTCGCCTGGGACCAGCTCGACGGTACGGGTGTGCGTGGTGGCCTCAAAGGTTGAGGTGTTTGCGCCCTCTGAGTTGGGCTTCTTGAGTATGGTGGGGTCGTCGTTGTTGACCCCGCTCGCGTATTTGGCGAGTTCATCCGCGTGGTTGGTCTCTTCCGCGATGATGGCGTCAGCGAGCTTGGCGCCTTTGGCCTCGCACTCGGCGGCCATGTCAGGGTCGCCGTTGATGGTGATGACGCCGCACGGCCCGGGGAGCTTCATCGCGTTGTACGCGTAGTGGGGCGCTGCCATGAACTTGGCGAACGCCTGGCGCCCCAGGACGCAATGGTAGGGGCTGTCGAATGGCACGAGCTCGAAGATGATCCGCTCGGTGCGGAAGTTTGCTGGTGTGCCGAAGGTGACTGGCAGCGTGACCTTGCCAATCGGGTACGCCTTCCGACCGGGGACGATGCCGTGGAACGTGGTGTGGGTCGTCTCGATCATTGACTGCGGGAGCCGCAGCCGCCTGAAGGTGTCCAGGTACAGGATGTTGATGGAGCTTCCGCCGTCCATCAATGTCTTGGGAGCCAGAGTCGCCGACCTTGGGCTTGACCACCAGGCGACTTGACCTGGGTACTGGCGCGTGGCGAGTGCTCTTGTCGACTCCACGTGAATGGCTGCTCCGACCAGTTGAGGCGGGGGCGCCCACTGGCCACCGCGTTGGCGACGGCGCGGGCGATGACCTTCTTCTCGCGCTTCGTGTTGAAGCCTGTGAAGGTGTGGAGCGAGCCGGCCACTTTGCCGAATTTTCCGCCGTTTGGCGGGTCATTGTCGGGGTCCTCCCGTGCTCGCCGTGCCTTCTCGATCTCCCTGAGGGTGTGGCAGTCGGCGGTGGTGTGCGTGGCGGGCTTTCCTTCCCTGCTATGAAATGCACATGGTTGGTTAAGGAGAGCCGCGGGGTCGAACCTTGGCTTGGCCTTGTAGTTGCCGCCGTCGCGGCGTTGTCCTCCGTCGCGGCGGAAGCTCTTGGGCTCGCGTTGCGCATGCCCGGCGTTGGCGACGAAGTTGACTCGCCCGTCACTGCGGCGCTTGCCGGTGAGGCGAGTGTTGCTATAGCGCAGGTCGGACCGTCGTCCGCTGCGCTTCGTCAGGCGTTGACCTCCTGACTCGCCGTCAGTTTCCTGGTTTGGATCTTCCTCCGCGTACCGTTTGGCGATCTCGAGGAGGTCGGGGATGTTGTCGAGTGTGCGAGAGTGTCGCTTGAGCTTGGCGACCAGGGGCTCGTATCGGCACGAGGTCTTGAAGCAATGGATCGTGGTGTCCGGGTGGATGCCGACCGCGTTGTACCAGAGTTCTTGCCACCGTTGGACCCACTGCCTGCACGTCCCCTCCATCGTCAGGGGGAGGTAACGGGCGGCCAGTAGGTCGGTGTGGCCTGCGATCCCCATTGCCATGAGGTATGTGTCGAGCCAGACGGCGGGGTCGTACGAGGGATCGTACTTTTCTATCTCCTTCGGCGCCTTAAAGTTTGGTGGGTACTTCTCGCCTCGGATCATCGGTCTGAAGCACTTGGGGCCGAGTCGACTGAGCGACCCCATGGGCTCGCTGTCGCGGCGATTGGT
This sequence comes from Avena insularis, assembly GCA_023614405.1. Lineage (NCBI taxonomy): Eukaryota > Viridiplantae > Streptophyta > Magnoliopsida > Poales > Poaceae > Avena > Avena insularis. The sequence goes on along the minus strand of CM042689.1, from coordinate 340,900,972 downwards.
TAGGGTGTGTCGCAGGTCGTCGGGCTGGCGTGCGCGCCAGCTTTGGTTGTTGATGATGTGGGTGCGGGCGTCGATGGGCTGACCGTTGGCGGCGACGAGGTTGGTCGCCGGCCTGGGGTCGTTGGTGGAGAGTGCCGCGTTCGCGGGTCGGTGTTGGAGCTGCAGTGGCTCCGGTGGTGGGCAGTTGAGTGTGTTTGCCACCATTGGGCGGCCGCTCGAGGCCGCCCTGCTTCCCGAAGAACGCGAGTATACTCGACCTTGCGAGTCGACGCCCGCTCTTTGCTGCTCGACGGCCTTTGCGAGCAGGGCCCTGACGTATTGGATCTGTAGGGCGCCGTCGCTGGTGGCCGTGATGCTGTCGGCTGCTGCTCGGCCTGCCACGAGGTTGTCCATAGGGGTGGAGAACAGTGGGAGGCCGTTTGCGTCTCGCTCCCGTGAGGAGACTACTATCCGCGGCTGGTCCCTGGGGGGTGTGCGGTTGGGTGGAGGCGGGGCGCCCATCGCCGTCGACCCTGGCGGGGGTCGGGCGCTTCCTCCTGGTGGCACGTTCTCACAGATCACGCGCTCGGCCACGCGAGCCGGGTCGTTTTCGTCGTCAAAGTTCAGGGCGCGCCCCTGAACGGTGGGGTTCAGGCGCGACCTGATCCGCTGTTGGTGGTAGCGCGATAGCTCCTGCGCCGTCACCTGCTCGAGGCGAAATTTCTCGCGCTCGGCTTGCTCCTTGCGCACTGCCTCCGCCAGTTTCAGGCGGAGTTCCTCGACCTCCGTCGCCGTGGCGTTAGGAGGGATTGGGGTGGAGAATGGATCCTCTGGCGGATCGGTGCCGGTCGCCATGTAGGTCGCAGCGTGGCGGCTGGTTCCGTCACGGAGGTCGGCGCAGTTCTCCGACCCGAAGTCGAATTCGAAGATCCCGAGGATGGAGGGGTCCTCGAAGTCTCCCACGTTGGAGACCTGAGTAATGGAGCCCGCGGGTGAAGCCGCGGTGATGGACCCGGCGAGTGACGCCGGGGTCGCCGAGTCGGCGTCGTCGTTGAGGGCCGCGTCTTCCGCGGCTGCTGAGTTTTCGGCCACGCTGTGGGCGGTGTACTACCGAGGCGAGGCGATGGATCGTGCGGATCTGGCTTTCGGAGAGCCGATCGCGTGGCGGCGACTCGCGGATGCGAGCCGAGTCCTCCGAGACGATGACATCGGTGAGGCCGATGAAGAGGCTGATCGTGCCGATCGGCAGGATCACGCTGTGCGTGACGGGTCGCGCCGCCGGGACGTAGCTGCTCGGCAAGATTTGGAGCATCTCGCCGATCGCTATCATGCGGCTGGTGGCGACCGTCTCGTTGATGGGCAGATTGGATCTCGCCGCAGAACACCGGCCAGACCGCCAGGCCCCACGGTGGGCGCCACTGTCGTGGGAATGGTCACGGCAGATGCTGCGATCGGCAGCGAGTAGTAGAACGAGGGGCAAGGGCGGCTAGCCATCTGCGGAGCGAGATGAGGGCGGAGACACAGGGTTTTACCCAGGTTCGGCCCCCGGAGGGTAAAGACCTACTCTTGCTAGATTGTATTATGAAGGTGGTACAATGGGCGAGCTCGGTGGCTAGGCGGCGAGTCGCGTGGGGGTATGATGGAACGTATCTCTACACGCCCCGCAGGGAGGTTTATATAGGCTCACCTCCCCTAGGGTTTACATATCTCAACCGATTTAGTTAAAGCTTCGATACTCATTTAACCTAATCCGACTGGGCCTATCTACTCGCCTGGGCCTTCAGATTCAAGTTGCTTGGTTCCTCGCTGGGCTTCAATCCAGTCGCCGTCTTGCAGGCCCACTCGCCAAGTCTTGGGCCAGTCGGAAACATCCTGTTGGGTATACCCCGGTAGGCATATCCCCATCAGGTCGTGTCACCAATCCAATACTTTGCGACGGTAGCACGAGTGTCCGGTTGCTTGTCCTCCTCCATGTCACCTTCATACCCTACCGAAATCTCCTCCTCCTTGGGGACTTGAGGTTCTTCTTCCTCGGGCTTCTTTCCTTTATCGTTGGCGGATACCATGGTGCTCTAAACTTGAGAAGATTTCCTGATAGAAACAGATCAAAACGAAAACATGACAAGAACACGATGCATGAACCTCGGGGGATCCGGGGGGGTTATATATTATGAAGTTTCAGTGCATAAGGAAGGTTCTGACATGGAAACAAGGCGGAGATGGAGTTCGGGGGTGGCACACCCCCTCCAGGTGCGGCCAGGCTGGGCCCGCGCCTGGGGTGGGTTTGTCCACCCCAGACTCTTTTTCCTCTTCAGTTCCGTCTCGTAGCTTCCCTTATGTATTAAAAACATAAAAAATATAAAAAGATTGGGGTTTCACGAACCTTCTGTTTTCACCACTTTTACCTATTCAAAGACGAACTCTACAGACTCCTTTTCTCCTTCTCCTGGAAGTTTCCTTTTCTCATAAGGCTATACACAAACTTCAATGGCAACATTAGTGTAAGCAAAACAACAAACCTTTAGGTCCACACTTCAACTAAAATCTATCAAAACAAAAGCTTCTATAAGAGGCAAATACAAATGATAACAGAAATCTGTCAAAATAGACCAGCAGGTAAAGTTTGATTTTTTCAAAAAACCTTCTGCTGCTCAAATCAAAAAGTGCAGAACTAATGAAAGTTGGGTATCATCTTGAAGAACAAGCACGGAAAAATGCATCTCCATCCGACATACTGAGCTTCCTCACGAATTTTTACAATACAGCACAAAAATCTGTCCCAAGACAACCACTTTTCACAACTCCTCTACTTCGCAAAAGTAGTTGGACTTGACACAAAAACCAAAACAAAAAGGATAAGGAGCTGTTATTACTGAAGTAATAACTTCCAAGACTCAACCAAACTCTTGGGTTATCTCCCAACAAGTACTTTTCTTTAATGCCTTTAAGTTAGGCTTGAAACTTTCAAAGATGCTCACATAGGATATAAATATTTGGAGTGAAAGAGAGCATCAAGAAGCAAATAACCAACACATTTGAGTCTAACCCACTTCCTATGCATGGGGTATCATGAGAAAACAAATTTTTGAAACAAAAAGCCACTAGCATAGGAAGACAAAACAGATGCAACTTCAAAGCTTTCAACATAAAAAGGGGAACTTAACATTATTGAGATGCATAAAACCGTGTTTCCCTCTCTCATAATAACTCTCAGTAGCACTTTGAATAAAGTTGACAATATAATTGTCACTGGCAACAACTTTATCATCAGACTAAGCATACTTACAGTCACCAAAAAGAGGTCCAAGGTCATAAACCGGATCAATAGAAGCAAGTTGTTCCATCCTGAAATCTTTATTAGGCAAGCTATTTTCACAAGGAGCTTTAGCAATTTTGGAAAAGTTAAACTCATAAGAATCTCCATCAAACTTAGTTAAAACCTCTTCCTTCTTTCAATCAATAATAGCTACATAAGTGTTCAAGAAAGGTCTACCAAAAATGATAGGACAAGTTTTGCTAGCTGCTGAATTAAGCACTAGAAAATCAACAGGATACTTAATCTTACCACAGAGAACCTCCACATCTCTTACAATGCCAATGGGGCAAATGGTTTACTTATTAGCAAGGTGGATGACCACATCAATGTCCTCAAGCTCACAAGGACCAATTTCATGCATAATTTCCCTGTAAAGCTCATAAGGAATAGCACTAGAACTAGCACCAATATCACACAAACCATAATAGCAATGATTACCAATTTTAACAGAAAGCACAGGAACACTAGCTTTTCTAGCCTTACTAGGATGAGAGATAATATTAGAAGCGTCTTCACAGAAGACAATGTGCTCATCCTCTATATTTCTAGTGATAGTGTCTTTCACAATAGCTACCACACGTTCATCATTAAATTGCTCATCACGCTCCATAGTTTTCTTTGTACCTTTGTTATTTGCACTAATAATCATAGAATACTCCTTTACCTTAGCTGGGAAAGGAACTTTCTCAACATAAGGTTCAGGCACAATATGATTAGTAGTACAAACATCAGTACTTCTAATTGGAACACGACTAACAACATCTTTATAAGGAGCATGGGACTTATTCCACTTCTTCTTGGGAATTTCTATGTAAGAGGCAAAGGCCTTAAAACCGTTGGCAATACTTTGAGAATCAAGACCAAACTCATTACTAATATCACGGAAGTCATCAGTTCCCATAAAAGATTTAATGCATTCATAATCATAGTTTATACCTAACTTTCTTCCTTTATCATTCTCCCAAGCTTCAATGTTCTCTTGAATATGGTCTAGGAGATTCCATTTAGCTTCTTACTTCATACGTGTGAATGATCCAGCACAAGAAGCATCTAGTAAATGTTTATCATGAAGAGAAAGCCTAGCATAAAAGTTATTGAGAATACTATTGTTAGGGAGTTCATGAATAGGACATTTAAGCATTAGTAACTTCAATCTCCTCCAAGCTTGAGTTGTACTCTCTCCATCAAGGGGCTAAAAGTTATATATAAGATTTCTATCCTTATGAATCTCACTTGGAGGATAAAATTTAGAGTAACAGAGAGATGCCATCTCCTCCCATTCCATGGATTGTCCATTTTTCAGCAACTTATACCATTCTTCAGCTCTCCCTTTCAAGGATATGGAGAGTAACTTCTTCTTCACCTGTTCAGTTGTGATACCTGCACACTTAAACAACCCACATAATTCATGGATTAAGAGCAAGTCATCACCAGGATGGATAGTTCCATCCCCTAAATAATAATTATCCATAACACGATTAACAATACTTGTAAGTATCTTAAAAGGATCTATCTCAATAGATGGTAGTTCATCTACTACCCTAGCAGTGGTAGTAGTTTTCCCAAACAGAAAACCAAGTGGGTTATCCATATTGGAAACAAAGTAACAAGCAGTAACAAAGAAATACTCATAGTAGAAGTTTCCTTTACTAGTTCCACTCTTCAATAGCGCTTCACTCCCCGGCAACGGCGCCAAAAAATAGTCTTGATGACCCACAAGTATAGAGGGTGTATCATAGTACTTTCAATAAATAGGAGTGTCGATCCCAACGAGGAGCAGAAGGTGCTGAATAGTGGTATGGAGCAGGAACTCTCTGCAAATACTTAGCAAACAGATTTTTAGTGGTTTTCTGATAAGGCAATAAAACGAAGTGCAAGTAATAAAGAACAAACGCAGCAAGTGGCCCAATCCTTTCTTAGCAAAGTACAAGCCGGTGGAAATACTTATAAGGACCAAACGTTCTCGAGGACACATGGGAATTCTGGCAAGTGCTTTCGCTTCATATAGCTAAGTACTCTTCTTTGGTGTTGTAAGTGTTGTGTGGGTGAACCTGTGCTAATGTACCGACCTTACTTGGACTAATACATACTTGTGATTAAACCCCCTGCAAACATCCGTAACTACAGGAAAGTAATTAAGATATCAACCTAACCACAGCCTTAAACTCTGAGATCCTACGCTCCCTTGTGCAAAGGTGTCCTAACGGGGGTTCAGGTTTCTGTCACTCTGGCAACCCCACAATTAGTAGCCAAATACACAATGCATTCCCCTAGGCCCATAAATGGTGAAGTATCATGTAGTTGACATTCACATGACACCACTAGAAGAATAGCACCACAACTTAAATACTAAACATTGAATAATAACTCAACACAAATACACTACTAGCAACATGACTTCTCCCATGTCCTCAAGAACGAAACAAACTACTCAGAAGACATCATATGGATCAAGATCAAATATGATATGATAATGGATAACAATATGAACATAAACTATAATCCAATGGTTCCACTCACAAGCATCAACTACAATAGTAATCAACACCGGGAAAGTTTCCCCTAAGAACTAAAGCAATATCCAACACAATTGTTACAGTGGGACGGAGTAATGATGATGGTGTGGATGATGATGATGATCCTGATGAATCCTAGCTTGATGACGGTGTTGATGGCGACGGTCTCCCCTCTTCGGGAAGGAATTCCCCTGGCAGAAATCTATCTACCGGAGAGATCTTTATCTCTCAGTGTTTTCCGCCCCCAGAGGCGGCGGAAATCTATCTGTGGTCGCTCCCCTGTCCTTAGGGTTTTGTAGGGAAGATATAGGCGAAGGGGCAGAGTCGGGAGCCGGACAGGTGGGCCACACCTGCCCTAGGCGCGGCCCAGGGTGGGGATGTTTACCTACTCGAGGACGAGCAAGAGTTAAGCTTGGGGATGCTTGATACGTCGGAAACGTATCTATAATTTTTGATGTTCCATGCTTGTTTAGTATCTACTTTGCTTCACTTTGTCTACCCTTTGAGGTATTCCTATACATTTCTGGTACTAACCTATTAACAAGATGCCACAGTGCCAGTTGCCTGTTTTCTTCTGTTTTTGGTTCCAGAAAAGGCAGAAAATCAATATTCTCGGAATTGGACAGGACAAAAGCCAATCTTCCTATTTTTCTCAGAGCAACACAGAACCACGAAGCAGAGGTGGAAGGGGACACCAGGGTGGTCGCATCCCCCTAGGCGCGGGCCAGCTCTGCTGGCTCCCATAGGGGGTGTGCCCCCCCTGGCCCTCCATCGACCTTGCCTCCTTCGCCCATAAGAAGCCCCCGACTCAGAAACCCTAGATCATCAACCAGAAATCCATGAAAAGTTCTGCAGCACCGCCGCCACCGAAGGGGAGATTTGGGGGATAGAATGTCTCTGTTCCGGCACCCTGCCGGGACGGGTAAGTGCCCCCGGAGCCATCTCCTTCGATCTCCACCACCATCTCCATCGATGTCCATCGCCATCTCCATCACCGTTGCTGATTCCCATGATGAGGAGGGAGTATTTCACATCCCAAAATTTTCCAAATTTTGAAATGTGAAAAATAAATAAACAAAAGAAATAATTGTTGAAATTTAGGGTGAAAAGAAACTTTTTGTTTCTAAATGGAAACATCAAAACCCTTCTTGAACAAAATTTGAATGAAAAGAGAATCCAACAAAATTTCAATCAAGTGAAATGCATTCATCAATGAATGTATCTTGAAATTTAAACCTTTGGAAGAGTTAAACCAAAACCCTAAAACCCTAATGGAAGAAAATCATTTCCAAGATCTCTAAAACCCTAATGGAAGAAAATCATTTCCAAGATCTCTAAAACCCTAAAACCCTAATGGAAGAAAATCATTTCCAAGATCTCTAAAACCCTAAAAACCTAAAACCCTAATGGAAGAAAACCCTAAAACCATAATGAAATTTAAACCTTTGGAAGACTATGGATTTGATCCATATAAAAATTCATCAACAAACATTTTTAAATGATCAAGAATGATAAATAGAAATATTATAAAATCATAGAAATTGGTTTCATTTAATTTGGAGCCATGGGTAAAAACTTATGAATTTAATAAGGTTAAAGGAAATAATTTCCAAAGCTAATAAAGCTCCTAGCTAAAATCCATACCAAATTGTGAGCAAATTAATCCTAAAGGGATTTAAAAAGGTAAACAAATATTAAATAAAATCATACAAATTCAAATCACCAATTTTGGGTCTCTAAATAAAAAGATATGGATTTTATAAGACAAAGAAAGAAATAAATAAATAAGGAATATTTAAAAGCCAAATTAAATCTTAGCCAAGTCCATAAACAAATGAAAGTTTATTGAATAATAAAAAGGAGTAAAATATTATTTAAATAAAATCATAAGGATTGAACAATATCCAATTTTATTTAAATAAAAGACAAATTGCCTAAACTAAATAATAAATCCCAAGAAAATTATTTAGAAGATAATTTAAAACTTGAATTAAATCCATAATAAAATGGAATAAAAATAATCCAAATCCAAATAAAATAAAGGGATAAAGAATATTCAAATAAAAGTATATGGGATTAAGAAAATATTCATAAGAAAATATTCTAAAATGGATTATTTAAATACAATAATAAACAGTATTAAAACCTACTGAAAGTTTAAGGTTTGGTCAAAACTTGAATTCAAATTGAGGTTTGAATCCTTTGAATAAAATTAAAACAGGAAAACAGAAATAGAAAAAGAAAAAGATTCAGAAAGAAAAAAATAGAAAAGGGAAGCAGCCCAACTAACCCTACCCTAGACCAGGCCCAACTTGGCCCAACGCAGCCCACCTCTCTCCCCCGAACCGTTACTTTTCTCACCGCGCCCCGTACCCCTCTCTATCACTGAAAAACGACCCCACGCGTAACCTCTCACCTCTTTGACCGCGGGACCCCACCGAACACGTTATCGTCGTATACCCCGCGCGACCCGTTCCCCCTCACCTCGCTGCCGTTTCTGCCAGTGGTTAAACCTCGTCAATTCGCATCAATCACGCCAGTAATTAGCCCGCGACCACGCCCTACTTAAGCACCCTCCTCTCCTCTCTCGTTGCCCTCGCTCGCCACTCCCTCTCTGCCCCTAGGCTGCCCCGATTTTCCTCTGCAACCGTCACTGCTCCGACGAGCTTCCCCACCGATTCCGGCGAACCTGTACCTTCCCCTGCCCCCTAGACCACACGAGATTGATCGCCATCCCTAGGCGCACCTGCCAGTACCTCCAGCTCGCCCGCGCATGCCCCAGAGCATCGGCAACGACCTCGCCCGAGCGCCACCGCCGTCTGCGTCAACTCCGACGACCTCCCTCGGTAAATCCTGACCGCCCCTCCTCTCTGGTTGATACTCGTGTGTTCACATTTCTTGCGCGCATCTAATGGAACCGTTTGGTTTCCTTAGCTTGGACCATAGCCCAGACGCACCCGTCGTCAGGAGCTTCTCCGGCGAGCAATCGACGATGAACCCGTGCGCCCCTTGGTCTACGGAGACCACCTCGAGCTTCAGCACGTCACGGCGAATAGGTAACGCCCTCCGTTATCACTCTTGCTTCCTATTTCTTCAGCAACATCACCGCCCGAGCGTCGCCAGACTTTGGTCAAGACGTTTTAGACCGTTAGATCTAGATCTCATGGCTACGATAGAATCACTTAAATGAAAGGATACAATAGATCTGATCTGCACGATGCTCTTTTAATCCTGCGGCCTGTGTTAGTCGATCCAACCGAACCGGTATCGCCCAATAGGATCACCCCACGTGGCCCTACCTGCTGTTTTAAATAGAAATTTGATCTATTAGATGTTAGAATTTGAAAAATTCATAACTTTTGATCCACACGTCCAAATTTTGCAAATTTTATATCATTCGAATCAGTAAAAAGAAACATTTGCAACCATGCCCTTAGTTTAGTATTTTGCTACTGGAAATTAGTTGTTTTTGCAGAAACATTTGTAGGCCTATTTTGAGTATAAAAATTATTCTAAAATTGATTTTTGAGTAAAACCTTTTGCAAATGGTTTGATTTGAACTCTCTGACCCTAAACACTAATATTTGGATTTAAAAATGTATTTGATTAACCCTAGAAAATTATTACTTTAATTAAAGGCATTTCTAGTAAAATAAAAAGTTGCATTGATTTAAAAATGATTTTTGGGTGAAACCTTTTGCAAAGGGAGTTGTTTTAAAAAACTTTTACCATAAACAATAATATTTGTGTTTAAAAATATATTTGGCAAATACTAGAAATTATTACTTGGATTTAAATAATTTCTAGGAAAACAAAAATGATTTAAAATGGCCAATTTCACTAACTTGATTTTAAATGGTTTTGCCACTTTATAAATGACCAATAGGTATATTAAAATGTTTATAGCCTTAGTAGAAACCAATTTTTCAATAAAACAATCTTTTGCATGCTTGCATGCATTGTTTTGTTTTTATCATTTTATGTGGTGAATTGTTTGAATGATAGATTGAATTTGTGCCTTGCTTGATTGAATTGTAGTGAAGGTTGAAGAGTGTGACAATTGCAAGATCAAGGAGTGAATCTAGATTCTCTGCTAAAAAGGCAAGTGGTGCTTCGTACATTTTGTCCTACTATTTTGACTATGCATTTGTGATATTTCTAAGTAGGACTTGCATAGAATTTTTACTAAGTATGCTATGCCATGGGAAATCCTAGTAGATGATGCCTTAGTAGAATTTTCCCTAGGTTAAGATTCCTACTACTATCATGCTTAGATTAGCTAGTAGCAAACAAGGGTGGTTTATATACATGCTATGGACATTTTGCTAAGTCTTTTGACTTATGTTTTGTTTAATAAAACAACTATGTGAATGAATCACCTGGGTGGAATGGTGAGAATGGATTTATGTTGAGTGGTTACATAGGGCCAGTAAACTGGCGAAAACTTGTGTATCACACTTGTGGAAAGCCACCCAGGAACAAAGAGATTTGAGATGTCAAGTGTTGAGAAGCTTCTAGTGCAGCCACATGGTATTATGGGCTCTGCCTGGATCATATATGTTGCAATAACTTAGCCAGATGGACAGAAGGTGGTAAGGTGTGATAGGATGGAACGCGTCCATTTGGTCTAAGGGAAGGCTTCTGAAAGATCTTGTCTCGATGCATGTCGAGTCTTGTGGGAAAGTGCACCACCTCTCGAGAGAGTAAAATCTAAGTACTTAGCCGTGTCCCCGGTAATGGACAATTTGAGCATCAATACATGGAAGCTATCAAGGATCTCCTCATCCCAATTTCTAAGTTAAAAGCTTGTGGTTGAACAAGGGTTAAACGATCACCAATTTTATTGGTAGATGCCTTGGGTGATTTGACAAACAACAACTTAGTGTTTTCAAATAATAAGGAAAATCTATTTTGAGCAAAGCAAGCCTCAGTTACACTTATCCAAATGCATATAGATGATAGATACCACTACTCTATCATAGTATCACTTGCCAATACAATTCAAATGTATTGACCCTTGTGGTTGTAACTTATTATGTTGCAGGTTTGTTTGATGTTAGTGAAGTGTGTTGAATAGGATTACAAATCTACAACCAACATGATTGCATGTGGCACTTTGAAGATGAAGGACTCCATGCTATATAGATATTTCTGCTGCATTGTAATGAGATAGCCAAATGATCTATGTAAGATGTAATGAATTATTTTATTGCAGGGTTGCTTGAGAGGGATACCTTTGACCACTTCCTCCCTGAGTTCGATAAACCTGTGGTAATCCACTTAAGGGAAACTTGCTGCTGTTCTACAAACCTCTGCACTTGGAGGCCCAACAACTATCTACAATAATATAAGTGCGTAGACATCAATAGCCTCTAATGAGAGGGAAGTAAGATTTGGGGAAGTTGCTGTCCCGAAACAGATTTATGTGCTTCACCATAAAAAATTGTGAAAAATCCCAGAACGTCGCATTGAGCTGAAATTGTCTGTGTGCATGCCCCTGGTATTTAACCAACTTTCGTTAGTTTTGCACTTTTCGATTTGAGCAACAGAAGATTTTCGGAAAAATTGGTCTTTACCTGCTGGTCTATTTTGACAGATTTCTGCCATTATTTGCATTTGCCTCTTAATCGGTTTCTTTTTGAGTTATTTTTTATCACTTGAGCTTTTAAAAGGAGTTCCTACAGTAGCCTATGTTTTAATGGATGTTTCTACTTGAGTTGAAACTAAACCCAAAGGTTTATTATCTTGAATACACTAATGTTGCTAATGAAGATTGTGTGAAGTTTTGTATGAAGGAAGTTTTCAAGTGTAGGAAGAGAAGATATGATGAGATGAAGTATGGACAAAAGCTCAAGCTTGGGGATGCCACCCATGTAACCCCAAGAAATATTCAAGAGGTACAAGCGTCAAAGCTTGGGGATGTCCAAGGCATCCCCTTCTTCATCAATAAAAATCTCAGGTCTTCTTTCAAGACACTATTTTAATTGCTTCATGCACTATATGTTGTTCTTGGTGCCTCCTTGTTTTTGTTTTTAGATTTATTTTGCTTTTTTTGCTGTAATAAGTCTGTTGGACCCCAACACACCTATTTTGTATAAGTCACACCTAGTTCTTCATTGCCTAGAACACTCTAGTTTTCACTCTTATTGTTCTATGAGTGTTCTCTTTTGCTAGCACTGCGTTTAGCTTTAGGTTTCTTCTGTTTTTTGCTTAGAACTTTTTAGTTCTTATTTTTAGTTAGGTGAGACATGCTCTCCGGTCTTATTTTATTATTATCTTTGTGAGTTGTTTCAAATAAGTTGATTGTTGTTAGAAAAGAGTAGAATGTTTCATGCTTATAGTGGTACAAAAGGAAGCTTGTTTTGTATGTGACTTAAACTTTATCATGTCATGTTAGATGTTGCTTTGAACATATTATTAGTGATTATTGTTGTAGCATGACTTGTTTCAAACAACTAAGATTGCTTAATGTGCCATGAAAGAATCATGCATTGTTTTAGCATACAAAAGCATAATATTGTGTTATTGTCCTTTGATGCTTTATTTGGGTTGACTTGGCACATGCTTACACCATGTTATGGATATAAACCAGTCACCTTAGCCTCTATGATAATTTAGTTTTTGACTTGTGATATCACTTTATGCTTTGAGTAATAATGTTTTGTCGCTCTTCATGATTATGGCCATTATTGCTCTCTTAGTTGATCTCTCCCAGTCTTTTGCTAGCCTGCACCTGTACTGAGTATGAGCTCTACTCGTGCATCCAACTCCCAAGAAACCAAGTTATCCCAAATAGTCCACTATAAACTCCTATGCATGGTGTGTTACACCATTCCAAGTATATTCATGTGTTTATCTATCTTCCAAATAAAAATTTTGTTATGTGAAAATTAGTGATTAAAGCTCTCACGAACTTGATGGCACACTTTATTTTCTTGCACTTAATAAACTTGAACCATTGTTCCCATCTATGTTGCTTATATGCTTGCAAATTATGAGTTGGGAGTTAGCAGAATCATGTTGTCATGGGGCACGCTTTCGACATTGTACATATCTATTCAGTTGATATCATGTTCTTTTGTTTATGGATGTCGGCGGTGTGAAATAAAAGGGGAGCTTGTAAGTCCATGGAGTTTGTATATGTGTTAGAGAAACGTCTGGGCGGCTAGCCTAATCCATGACTAATCATGGTGGAAACTTGCAGCATAACCATAATGAGCATTCTATGAAGCATCTTCAAAAAAAATAGAAAAAATAGAAAAAAAACCATGCTCATGGTAAATAAAAAGATCACTGAGATGCTCATTGTCTGTTGCCTTATCATTTTGATATGGGATAGCTCCTGTTTCATGGGGCAAGGGGTACCCCGTTGGCGGTTCTCTATGATACACATATACTTACAATGACAAGAACTTTCTTGTGACTAAAGTTGAGTAGCATGAGGAACGGTACTCGTACTCAAGGGGCATGATATTTTCAACTTGTGATTTGTCAAGCATATAACTCATATTTGTCTCACTTTAACCTTGATCACTTCAAGATGCTTATGATAGGGGCAATGAGAGCTCAAAGCTAGTAAGTACCATAATTTTTGGAAGCTCTTTATGAAACTTGAAATCTCTACTTCCCTCTATGAAGGGCCTTTCTTTTTACTTTGTATTGAGTCTCCATCTTCTACCTTTATGCACCAATTGAGAGAGCATAGTTGTCATTCGTAGTTCAATGTGCATTGTCCCAAAACTTGTTGATTGATTCATAACTTTGATATTGCTTGTTCTTAAATTATTTGTATCTAGTCACCCTTACGAACTTTGAAGGTGTCCTATGCATTTATGTTTTGCTATTCCATGAAGGACAAGCTGAATACCACTTTTGCTATGTTTTCTATATGTGAAACAAACAAATGTCTTTAAATGCATTGTTATTCATGATCTTTTGTTTGTACCTCTTTCATGTTACAACATAGTTGATATGTCCTATTGTTAGAAATACATCTTTCATGCTCATGTTTAGAGTACTATGATCCCAGCTATCAATGCTTTACAATACCTTGATCAAGATTGTGATAGTGCATGTCACTTCAAAAATTATTCTTTTTATCACTTACCTACTCGAGGACAAGCAGGGGTTAAGCTTGGGATGATTGATATGTCGTAAACGTATCTATAATTTTTGATGCTTCATGCTTGTATTGTATCAACTTCCTTATGTTTTTTCTACACTTTGAGGCATTTTTATACATTTTATGGAACTAACCTATTGACAAGATGCCATAGTACCAGTTGCCTGTTTTCTGCTGTTTTGGTTTCAGAAAAGATAAAAAATATATTCTTCGAATTGGACGAAACAAAAGCCAAACTTCCTGTTTTTCAGAGGCAAAGACGGAGTCCAGAGGCCAGAGGGAGGCGCACCCCAGGGCGGCCACACTTGGCCTACGTGCGGCCAGGGGGGCGTCGCCCTATGGTGTGGCCCCCTGGACCTCCACCGACCTTGCCCCTTATCATATATAAACCCCCCGAGGAGAAAACCCTAAGTACCCGATCATAATTCCACGAAAAAGTCCGTAGCCGCCGCCATCTCCATCCCTAGATCGGGAGGGATCTGAAGCTCTTCCCGGCACCCTGCTGGAGAGGAGAGATCATCCCGGAGGCCTTCTTCATCACCATGCCAGCCTTCGGAGTGATGTGTGAGTAGTTCATCCTTGGACTGTGGCTCCATAGCAGTAGCTAGATGGTTGTTTCTCCTCTTTTGTGCTATCATGTTTAGATCTTGTGAGCTGCCTATCATGATCAAGATCATCTATTTTTAATCCTACATGTTGTGTTTGTGGAGATCCGATGGATATTGAGTACTATGTCAAGATTGATTATTGATTCTATCATGTCTATGTTATTTGTGATCTTGCATGCTCTCTGTTGCTAGTAGTTACTCTGGCCAAGTAGTTGCTTGTGACTCCAAGAGGGAGTATTTATGCTCGATAGTAGGTTCATGCCTCTAGTAATCTAGGGGAGTGACAGAAACCTCTAAGGTTGTAGATGTGTTGTTACTACTAGGGAGAAAACAAAAATCCTTTGTCCAAGGGCAATTGTATTGTTTACTTTACACACTTTGCTTAATGCAATTATCTGTTGCTTGCAACTTAATACCCGAAGGTTGTTCAGATGATATCCCGGAGGTGGATTATTAGTCATAGATGCAGTTGGATTATGGTCTATGTATTATGTTGTAATGCTCAAACAAATCTCATAGTGATCATCATGTCATGTACATGCATTATTATGCATTCTCTATCTGTCAATTTCCCAACTGTAATTTGTGCACCCAACATGTTATTTATCTTATGGAGAAACACCTCTAGTGAACTGTGGACCCTGATCCATTCCTTCCCAATGATATTCAATCTACTATCTATTGTTTACTTTCTGCAATTACTACAAGCAATTAATATCTTTCACGCTATACGTTTAATCCTTTGTTTTTAGCAAAACCAGTGAGCTTGACAATCTCACTGTAAGTTGGGATAAAGTATTTTGGTTGTGTTGTGCAGGTTCCACATTGCTAGCAATACCTTGGGAGCTGGTTCTTTCTCCTACTGGTTCGATAACCTTGGTTTCACAACTGAGGGAAAACTTGTTGTTGTGCTCATCATACCTTGCTCTTGGGGTTTCCCAACAAGTTCTACCTCAACTGACCCACCATCAGAGACCTCTTCAGAGTTTCGTCAGAAACTATGTAGCAAAAGAATTGTGCTAATGTAGCAAACACTTTTTATTAATGTAGCAAAACCATAAAACGTTTGTAGCAAAAATAATTATGCCACAAATCTGGCACACAAAAGTCATCATCGGAGATCTTGTAGAAATTTTTCATTCTATTATAGCAAAATCGCAGTACTGTTTGTAGCATCATCAAGATATCATGGTTATAATAGATTAAAACCATACCATATGCAAAACCATATGCCTGTTATTTGTTACATAAGAAATATAGATCAACAATACCACATGCATGTTATTTGTTGCATCATCAAGATATCATGCTCATGTCATCATGCCACATTGTATTTGAGCATCATATCAAACATTGCATTTGTTTTGTCTTGCTTGTGTTACTTGTTTTGTGCTATCAACACTACTCCCTCCCTCTTTTAACTCTCTCTATTTTTGTGTCTTCAAGGTTGGGTCCACTTGCTAGGCCCCAAAATTATTTTTCCAAAGATATTTTGTTCTATTGCAAAACCCTAAACTTTATCTAGTAGCATGCACAAAATGGTTATGGGGCATTGATCTTGCTATTACTCTACTTCCTCTTGTCTCTATTTTAAAAGGCTTCTAGATCCCTATATAAATCCCCACAAAATTCCAAATAAGTCTAAAATGGTTTATTATAAAAAGAGAAATAAATAGAAATACCTAAGAGAACATTTAATAACTAAAAGGAGAGAAACTAGTTAGCCTAGTCTTCCTTTTGGCCCAATCGAAGCCCACATGAATCCCCTTTCCTTATCTTGGGCTGGCCCAAAGCTTCCGCTAGCTTCCAGCATACCGTTTCAAGTGTGCGACGTTGTCGTCGTCTTCCTGTGCAGGAGAGAGCATAGGTGGCTCTGCCTGTCACTGTCCATGAGATGTGTGGCCAAGCGTGCCTCCCGAGGTCGATAAATAGCGCCGAGGACCATCCCCCGAAACCCTAGCTCCTCCCTATCCCTCCGCCGCCACCAACCTTTTCCCCTCCCCTGTTCTTCTGACCTTGACCCTCTGTTCCTCTGTTTATTTCTCCATGAACGAGCAATAGAGCCACCAACACCCCCTGTTCGATGGTGCACCGCAGCATCAGGCCGTTCCACGCCTGTCCAAGCACACCACTGATACGTCGGAAACGTATCTTTAATTTTTGATGTTCCATGCTTGTTTAGTATCTACTTTGCTTTGTCTACACTTTGAGGTGTTTTTATATGTTTTATGGTACTAACCTATTAACAAGATGCCACATTGCCAGTTGCATGTTTTCTTCTGTTTTTGGTTCCAGAAAGGCAGAAAATCAATATTCTCGGAATTGGACGGGACAAAAGCCAAAGTCAATATTTCACCAAGGAGAACACAGAGTCCAGAGGATAGACAGAGGGGAGACACAGGATGGCCGCACCCCCAGGCACGGTCCCACCCTAGGTCATGCCTGGGCAGGGTATGGGCCCCCTGGCCGCCCTCCTGCGTCGCCTCTTCGCCTATAAGAAGCCCCCGATGCCTAAACCCTAAGTACCTGATCAATATTCCACGAAACAATCTGTAGCCACCACCACCATCGTCCCTATATCAGGGGGATCTAAAGCTCTTCCCGGCACCCTGCCGGAGGGGAGATCATTCCGGAGTCCTTCTGTAACACCCTTAGATCGGCCCTATGCAAGTTTTAGCGATTCCCGCCAAACCCGCATAGAAACGATTCAAATATACCCACCAGGCACTTGCGTGCGGGTGGAAAACGAAGTAATATCATTACTGTTGGAATTATGCCCTAGAGGCAATAATAAAGATGTTATTATTATAATTCTTGTTCATGATAAAGTTTATATTCCATGCTAGAATTGTATTAAGCGGAAACTTTGATACTTGTGTGGTTTATGAACAACATCGTGTCCCTAGTATGCCTCTATGGACTAGCTCATTGATTAATGATGGTTAAGGTTTCCTAACCATAGACATGAGTTGTCTATTAATAATGAGATCATGTCATTAGGAGAATGATATGATGGACATACCCAAATTAAGCAGAGCAATTAGATCGTGTCATCGTGTTCATCTTTGCAAAGCTTTTCCTATGTCAAGTATTGTATTCCTTAGACCATGAGATAATACAACTCCCTGGTATCGGAAGAAAGCTTTGAGGTCATCCAACGTCATCCTATGTGAGGGTGATCATAAAGGTGTCTCTCAGGTGATCGGAAAGTACTTGTTGGGTTGTATGTATCGAGATGGAATTTGTCCCTCCCGAGTCGGAGAGATATACTTCGGGCCCACTCGGTAATCGATATCAACACCGCTTGCAAGCACATGGTTATGGAGTTAATCACAAAGTGATATCGGATTACGGAACGAGTAAAGTACTTGCTGTGAACGAGATTGAACTAGGTATGCCGATACCAACGATCGAATCTCGGGAAAGTAAAATATCGCGTGACGAAGGGAATACATATATGGGATTAATTGAATCCTGGCATCGTGGTTCATCCGATATGATCATCGATGAATATGTGGGAGTCAATATTGGTTTCCAGATCCCGCTGTTGATTATTGATAGAAAATCATGTATGCATATTCTCGAACCCGTAGGGTCACACACTTAACGTGCATCGACGCTAGTATAGAATGGATAATTGGTTTATGAGTTTTTGTTCGGAGTCTCGGATGAGATCCAGGACATCACAAGAGGTTCCGGAAGGGTTCGGAGAATAAGATTCATATAAAGGAAAGCAGTTTTTGGAATTTGGAATCGTTTTGGAGTTTATCGGTATTGTACCGGAAGGTTCTAGAAGCTTCCGGAGTGGGACCAACGTGGGCCCACTTGTCGTAGGCCTGCGTGGGCCTAAGGGTAAGTGCCGTGGCCACTTTGGGCCAGGGGAACAAGGCCCCTAAGGCCCAGCCGGCCAGCCCTAGGGGAAACCCTAGGGAAACCTTCTAGAAGGGGGGGATGACTTGCCCCCCACTCCACCCCTTGGGCCGCCGCCCTAGGGCTTGGAGGAGGGGTCAAGGGGGGCCGGCTAGCCCCCTATATAAGGAGGGAAGGGGCGCAGCCTCCCCCACACTCCTCCAACCCTAGCCGCCAACTGTTGCCCCTCCTCCTCTCTCTCTCCCGACTGCGCGTAGGCGAAGCCCTGCCGCAGAAACTCTCCACCATAAGCACCACGCCGTCGTGTTGCAGATCCAATCTATCTCTCCACCATACTTGCTGGACCAAGGAAGGAGGAGACATCGCTGCACCGTACGTGTGCATCTCTCGAAGGCGCCGCCACTTGCGGCGTAGGATCGGATTGGATCGCGAGGAGGAGACGGCGAGTACGACTACGTCAACCACGTTCTGTTGAACGTTTCCGTTGTGCGATTTCTTCAAGGGTATGAAGATCTCATCAATCTCTCTCGTTGATTGCATCTCCTAGATTAGATCTTGGCTTTCTTGTTCGCATCCGTAGAATCTTTTTGATTTACTATGCTGCGAAAACCCTTCAGTGGTATCAGAGCTAGATCTATGCGTAGATGTGTTTCACGAGTAGGACGCAACATGCTTGTTACGGGCATTGATGTTTTCTATTGCAAACCTCTTGTTGTGTATTTCTTATGGCGCGGCATAGTGAGATCGAAGCGGTCCAGGCCAACTTTACGCGACCTCGTTCGCGAGACCGGCTCCGCACTTGAAGTGTGGCTTGTTCCACACATGCGGCTGGTGGATGCCAGTTTCTCTCACTATAGTAGTCATGGGAATTACATCGGATGTTAGCAACCATAATATCACCGTTGTGGATTTCCGTAGGTAAGAATCGTTCTTAGCTTGTTACTCCCATAAGCCACGTAAAACATGCAACAACAAAGTAGAGGCGTCTAGCTTGTTTTTGCAGGGAGTGTTTTGTGATATGGTATGGCCCAAGACATGATGTGTATGAATTGAGATGTATGCAATGATCATGTTTTGTAATATTTCACGACTTGCATGTCGATGAGTTCACAACTGGCAGGAGCCGTATGGTTTTCCTTATAATTGTGTATGACCTGCGTGTCAACTTCTTATACGCCATGTAATAGCTTTACTTCATCGCTAAGTAGTTAGCAATAGTTGTAGTTGTTATTCGTGGTGGAGGAAATCATGGTGGAGTGATGGAGATCATGCTGGCGCGCACAAGATGGAGATCATGGCGCGGAGATTGGCTATACCATGTCACATAAAATTATATGCATGTGATGTTTATCCTTTTATGTATCTTATTATGATTAGATCGCGACAGTAGCATTATAAGATGATTCCTCACTTAAATATCAAGATAAAATCGTGTTCTCCCCATGTATGCATCGTTGGAAAGTTCGTCGTGTTCAAGCACCTCGTGATGATCGGGTGCTATAAACTCTACGTTCACATACAACGGGTGCAAGCCAGTTTTGCACACGCAGAAATACTTGGGTTTGACTTGACGAGCCTAGCATGTACAGACATGGCCTCGGAACACACGAACCAAAAGGTTAAACATGAGTCATATGAATGATATGATTAACACTTTGTTGTCCACCAATGAAACCACATCTCTTCTCGTGAAGATCGGATTACGTGTGGTGAATTTGGATCGTGTTCACTAAACAACTTGAGGGATGTTGAATTTAGTGGGAGTTCATATAGTAATTTTATTAAGTTGAACTAGTTATCATGAACATAGTCTAAATTGTATTTGCAAATTTTGTAGATCAAATGGCTAAGTCTGTAAGGTTCCCAACCTTTAATAAGGTAGAGATCCCTGTGTTTACAATGCTAGTCCCTGGATCAATAGCTAGCATCCACAGTTAAGATGTAATATCAAGAAACAAAGGTCATAATACAACATTATAACCAGGAATAAAGTAATTTATTACATCTTACATACCTCATTTGGCTATCTCATTACAATGCAGCAGAATATAACAATAGCATGGGGTCCTTCATCTTCAAAGTGCCACAGGCAGACATGTTGGTTGTAGACTTGTAATCCTAATCATTAAACTTCACTAATATCAATCAAACCTGCAACATAACAAGTTATAGCCACAAAGGGTCAATACATTTGAATTGTATTGGCAAGTGATACTATGGTAGTATAGTGGAGTCTATCATCTATATGCATTTGGCTAAGTGGAGCTTAGGCTTGCTTTGCTCAAAATAGATTTTCCTTATCATTTGAAAACACTAAGTTTTTGCTTAACAAAATCTTTCCAAGGCATCTCCCAATAGAAATTGGTGATCCTTTCAATCCCTTGTTCACCCACAAGTTTTTAACTTAGAAATTTGGATGATGAGATTCTTGATAGCTTCCATGTCTTGATGCTCAAATTGTCCTTTGCCAGGGACATGGCTAAGTACTTAGATTTTACACTCTGCAGAGGTGGTGCACTTTCCCCACAAGACTTGGTTTCACCAAGACAAGATCTTTCAGAAGCCTTCCCTTAGACCAGAATGGACGCGTTCTGTAAGATCCCTCCTTTATAAAGGAAAAGGATCCCTGTGATTGCAATGCTAGTCCCTGGATCAATGCTAGCATCCACAGTTTAAGATGAAGTACACAGATACAAAGGTCTTTATTATAGCCATTCTAGAGATAAACATAGTCTTTACAACTCCAAGGCCACAGGCCTAGTACAAGAGTTTGAATAAGTAAATAAAGAAAAGTCTTCATCTTCATGTGCCACAGGCAAACATGTTGAGTGTAGACTCATGACACCTAATCCTCATCAGAGTAACCTGCAACATCACAAGCTACAGCCACAGTGGGTCAATACTTTGGAATAGTATTGGCAAGTGATACCTTAGTAAAATTTTAAGTGGACTAGATACTATATGCAATTTGGCTAAGTGTAGATTGGCTTGCTTTGCTCAAAATAGATTTTTGCCTATTAGTTGAAATCACTAAGTTTTTCTTTGTTGAAACTTTTCCCAAGGAACCACCAATAGACATTGAGGTCCTTCACCCTTGTTCACCCACAATTTTTACTTAGAAATTGGGATGAGGAGATTCTTGATAGCTTCCATGTCTTGATGCTCAAGTTGTCCATTGCCATGGACTTGGCTAAGTACTTAGATTTTTCCATCTGCAGAGGTTGTGCACTTTCCCCACCAGACTTGGTTTTACCAAGACAGGACCTTTCAGAAGCCTTCCCTTAGACCAAATGGACGCGTTCCAACCTATCATCTCACTACCACCAACTGTCCAAATGGCTAAGTTCTAGCAACTTATGTGATCCAGACAGAGCGCATATTGCCAAGTGGTTGCACTAGAAGCTTCTTAACACTTGGCCTCTAAAATCTCTTTGTTCCTGGGTGGCTTACCACAAGTGAGATACACAAGGTAAACCATAGAAATGGGCCTTGTGTAACCACTCAACATAAACCTTTCCTTCCATTCCACCCAGGTGTTTCATTAACTTAGTTCTTTTATTAGGCAAACACAAGTCCAAAGGACTTAGGAATATTTTCATCATAGCATGTATATATTTCACCAACCCTTGGTTGCTACTAGCTAGGCTAAGCATGGCATAGATAGTAACTTAACTTAGAGATTCCCTAGCAATTCTATTACTACTTAGGATTTCCCAACATGGCATATAAGCAAAATAATAACATGCAAGACTTAGCAAAATATTTCTAATGCTTAGTATAAAACATGGGATAGAAATATTCATGAAGTACCACTTGCCTTGGTAGTTTGGAGAGTAGTTACACTCTTCACAATCACAATCACAATCACTAGCACCAAAATCTACACAAAGAATTATAGCAACAAATCACATACAAAACATATACAACCAAAAATATATGCATGCATGCAAAATGGTATGTGATGATTTTTAAAACTCAGCCAAGCAAGTAAACAGTACTGAATCAAAAACAAGTTAAAAACTTGCCAAACAACCATTATTTAAACCCTAAATTATTTCCTAAACATTTCATATACTCAATTTAGTCCTACACAAGTTTCTGCAAATAAAACCTTTTTAACAGAAGCAAAACATTAAACACGTTGCATATTTAGAAATAGCTTGCTCTCCTGATTCAAACGATATAAAATTTGTCAAATTCTAACGTGGGGATCAAAAGTTATAGCCAAAAAAAATTGAACATAAATCAGATTCAAATCCTGTTTTAAATCTAAACTCCAGCCATGCGTCATGTTCTAAATTGTGCGCATCGTCCGCCGGATCACGCTCGGCTACCGTTGGATCTAACTAAACACGCACAGCTCAGATCTAAACTTACCTCTTCGTCACAGATCTAATCTCACACGTTAGATCTAAATCCTACGGCCCTAATCTAACTGACCACAGACGGGCGGCGCTAGCGGCGGCTACTGGCGGCGGAGAGCTCTGCCTACGGCGGTGCGGCGCTATAGGTCGTCCTAGTGTCGTTGGAGGGGCTTAGCAGAACCGTGGAGACGCGCTGATGCTCAACCTGGTGGCGGCTTGGCAAGGGGCGCACGGAGTGGGCTGCTGGAGCTCGTCGGAGTTGCGGGCAGCGTCAGGTTCGAGTAGACGGCGACGTTGGCGACGCTCCTGGTCTCCCTAGCACAAACAAACGGCACCAGATGAAGCACAAGACAGTGGCGAACAACTTCGTGTGAATCAGAGGCGAAGGGGCACAAAGGGCTTACGGAATTTGGTCGCCGGAGTCGAGGTTGTCGTCGGGAGCTTGCGGTGTTGAACGGAATCGACGACCTGGGGCAGTATAAAGGGAACCAGCGGTGTCAGTAGTTGCGCAAGAAAGTGGCGAAGCTGTCTGCAAGAACCAGAGGGCGAGGGGAGCACGGAACTCACCGGAATCTGTCGCCGGAGTGCTCTCTGACTACGGCGGTGCGAGGTTGAATGCGGGCAACCTGGGGGCGCTTTGTGCTCGGAGTTTGGGGGGAAATGGAGAGGGGGCAGATGGGGTTTAAGTAGGCCAGGCGGGGGCGAAGATCGCGCGCGGTATCAAGGGAATTTAAGCGAGGAATCAACGCGTCAGTGAAGGGCGGAGGAAACTGCCGGCGACGTGGTCGTGGCGCAATTTGGGGAAGAAGGGGTGAGCTGGCGAGGTCCAACGGTCAGCGAGTGAAACAGAGAGGGGGTGGGGTCCTGGCGTCAGTCTCTCAGCAGGTTCGTCTGCGAGTGAGAAGGAGAGAGGGGGAACCCGGGTGGGCTTAGTGGGCTGCGTCTGTTGCTGGGCTCAATTGCTGGCGCCGGCCCTTTTCTCTTTCTTATCTCTTTTTCTTTTTCAAAATCGATTTTCTGGAATGATTTTCAATCAAATTCAATGGCATTTGAATTTCAAACCTTTTCTGGATTTTTGTAAAGTGTAATCATCATACTTTTGGACACAAAACCATGTGGTCTCTCTGTACTTGCTTGGTCCCTTTGAATAAACAAAATAAACAGTGCTATGGCACTTGATTTGGAAATGTTTTGAAGATGGTTTTGAAACCATATTTGTTTTGTAATTTTTTGTCCAAACTCTACATTCAATCTAAACAACAAGGAAGCAAACAAGACTTGGTTAAAACACTTATGCTCTCAATTGAGAGTAATAAATGATTAATGTTTGCTCACATAAAATAATAGCACTAAGTGCTTCTGTTTTCTTGAAATGAGTTGAAAAATGATCCCTAAATTATATGCATGCATGAATGATATGCAATCTTTGGAATCATGATTTTAGGGATGTTACAAATCTAACCCACTTAAGGTGAATCTCGCCCTCGAGATTCGGATTGGCTAGAAAATAGGTGAGGGTGGTCTTTCCGAAGATCATCTTCTCTTTCCCATGTTGCTTCCTCTTCGGAATGATGGTTCCACTGAACTTTACAAAACTTTATAGTATTAGTCCGTGTGACTCTTTCTGCAGTCTCAAGAATCTTGATAGGCTTCTCCTCATAAGTGAGGTCACTTTCCAACTGAACCTCTTCCAAAGGTATAGTATCCTTCAAAGAAGTTTCTTCCATTTCTGGATGACATTTCTTAAGCTGACTCACATGAAACACATTATGGACAGCTAACAGAGACTCTGGCAATTCAATTTCATAGTCAACTTCTCCTTTGCGACTCAGAATCTTGAATGGTCCAACATATCTGGGGGCCAACTTTCCTTTGACTCCGAACCTCTTTACTCCACGAAGTGGCGACACTCTAAGATAAGCTCTATCACCAACTTCGTAGGTGACTTCTCTATGCTTAGGATCTGCGTAGCTTTTCTGTCGGGACTGTGCTATCTTCAATCTGTCCTTAACCAACTTGACCTTCTCTCCGGCTTCTTTGATAAGTTCTGGCCCGAACAAACTTCTTTCTCCCACACCATTCCATAACAATGGGGTGGTACACTTCCTTCTGTAGAGAAACTCAAATGGTGCCATCTCAATGCTGGCTTGATAACTGTTGTTATAAGAAAATTCTGCGTAAGGCAGACTTTCATCCCAACTGGCTCCATAGTCTAGGGCACATGCCCTCAACATGTCTTCAAGAATCTGATTAGTCCTTTCCGTTTGTCCATCAGTTTGAGGATGAAAAGCAGTGATGAATTCCAACCTCGTTCCCAATGACTCATGTAGCTGTCTCCAAAAATGGGAAGTGAATTGAGTTCCCCTATCAGACACAATACTCTTGGGCACTCCATGTAGACATATAATTCTACTCATATAGATTTTGGCTAACTTAGCACTTGTGTAGGTTGTCTTCACGGGTATGAAATGAGCCACTTTAGTTAGGCGATCCACTACTACCCAAATAGAGTCATATCCTGACCTGGTCCTTGGTAATCCGGTAATGAAATCCATACCAATCTTGTCCCACTTCCAATCAGGAATAGGTAGTGGTTGAAGCAAACCTGCTGGTTTCTGATGTTCCGCTTTCACTCTACTACACACATCACACAAAGCAATATGTTCGGCGATGTCCTTCTTGAGATTGTTCCACCAAAATCTTTCCTTCATGTCCATGTACATTTTGGTGTTACCCGGATGAATGGAATACGGAGAGTTGTGTGCTTCTTGCATAATCAGTTTCCGCAGCTCTGGATCTTGTGGAACACAGATACGTTTCCCATGCCATAAAGTACCATGTTCATCTTCATGGAACCCTTTGGCTTTTCCTTTGCCAATCTTTTCTTTAATCTCTTCAATTTCCTTATCAATCTTCTAGGCTTCTTTGATCTTGTCCAACAAAGTGGGTTGAACATCCAAAGTCATGAGATGTCCTTCAGGCACAATCTCCAATCTGAGTTTTCTAAATTGGGTACACAGATCATCTGGCAATTCTCCTTTGGTAAGGCCATTCACAAAAACCTTACGACTTAGAGCATCTGCTACAACATTTGCTTTAACGGGGTGGTATTGCAAACTTAAGTCATAGTCCTTGATAAGTTCTAACCATCTTCTTTGTCTCATATTAATTTCCTTCTGGGTGAAGATATACTTCAATCTTTTGTGATCTGTAAACACTTCACAACGCTTTCCCAAAAGATAGTGTCTCCATGTTTTGAGTGCATGGACAACAGAGGCTAACTCTAAATCATGAGTAGGATAGTTCACTTCATGAGTTTTGAGTTGTCTCGAGGCATACGCCACAACTTTTCCTTCTTGCATAAGTACTGCACCCAAACCCTGATGAGATGCATCACAATATACTTGGAAATCTTTTTCCAAGTCTGGCAAACACAAGACTGGTGCTATCACAAGTCTCTTCTTCAATTCCTGAAAGCTGAGTTCACAACCTTCCGTCCAAGCAAATTTCTTGTCTTTCTTTAGCAATTCAGTCATGGGCTTAGCTACCTTGGAGAAATTCTCAATGAACCTTCTGTAGTAACCTGCTAAGCCAAGGAAACTACGAACTTCTTTCACTGACTTGGGAGATTCCCATTCATTTACAGCCGAAACTTTAGCAGGATCAATTGCTACACCATCCTTTGTCATAATATGTTCAAGAAATCCAACTTCATTCAACCAGAATTCACACTTGCTGAATTTGGCATAAAGTTTATGCTCTCTTAACTTATCAAGTATTAAACGTAAATGTCCTTCATGCTCTTCTTTGCTCTTGGAGTAGACTAAGATGTCATCGATGAAAACGACAACAAACTTGTCAAGGAATTCCATGAACACCTTGTTCATCATATTCATGAAGTATGCTGGAGCATTGGTCAAACCAAATGGCATCACGGTATACTCATATAATCCATACCTTGTGGTGAAAGCTGTCTTAGGTATGTCTTGTTCTCTTATCTTGAATTGAAAATAACCTGACCGGAGATCAATCTTTGAGAACACACAAGCTCCTTCTAGCTGATCAAACAAGTCATTGATTCTAGGCAAAGGGTATTTGTTCTTGATAGTCACCTCGTTGAGTGAACGGTAATCTATGCATAACCTTTGACTTCTATCTTTCTTCTCCACAAACAAAACTGGGGCTCCCCAAGATGAAGAACTTGGTTGAATAAATCCTTTCTGCAACTGTTCTCCAAGTTGTTTCTTGAGTTCTTTAAGTTCATCAACTGACATCTTATACGGTCTCTTTGCTATTGGTCCAGACCCTGGTACCAAATCTATAAGAAACTCCACATCTCTATCTGGTGGCATTCCTGGCAATTCTTCCGGAAACACATCCGGATACTAACTCACAATTGGCACACTATCTATGCTAACCCCCTTAAGAGAATTTAGCATACTCCTTCTTGCTTCAAAGTTGGTCTTGAATCTGATCCTTTTATTTTCTGGAGTTGTGAGTGAGACAGTATGGTTGGCACAATCTATCACTCCCTTGTGCTTAGTCATCCAGTCCATTCCCAAAATGACATCCAATCCTTGGGAGTTTAGAATTATCGAGTTAACGGAAACTTATACTTCCCAAACTCTATGACTAGATCATGACATCCTGAATTCACTATCATTTCTCCACCAGGAGAACTTACTTTTATAGGACACCCAATAGTTTCTACCGGTAGTTCATTTCTTTCAACAAATGCTCTTGATATGAATGAATGAGATGCACCAGTATCAAAGAGAACAAATGCTGGAACAGAATTGAGTTTGAACTTACCAGCCAAGATCGCTCCTCATAGATTTCCTCCCCATTGATGTGGTTCACCTTCCGAAAAGGGTTGGGCTTGTTGGGTCCTTCAACTTTCTTTTCTGGGCATTCATTTGCATAATGCCCCATCTTCTTGCACTTGAAGCATTCAACCTGACTAATGTCCTTCTTGACAGGCTGACTTCCACTTCCATTACCACTGTGGTGACTCTTGTATCCACCCTTGTGGTTCTTGGACTTGTCATTGTCATGACTACGGTGATGCTTGTTGTCATGACGGTTGTGGTTGTGGTGCTTGTTGAATTTCCCATGCTTGTGGGATCCTGAGCTTCCACTGTCATCATAATGGGAACGTTTGTGAGACGATCCCGAGCTGTGCTTGTCTGTGTGCTTCCTCTTCCTGCTTTCAACTTGCTTTATTTTGTTCTCCAAAATAGCAGCCTTGTCACAGAGAGACTAATAAGTGGGAACATAGGCCACAGCCAACTGCAGATTCAGCTCATCATTCAACCCTTCAAGGAACTTTTCTTTCCTCTTAGCATCAGTGTCAACTTCATCCGGTGCATAACGCGCCAGATTGTTGAACTCCTCAATATATTTAGCCACGCTGCAGTGGCGCTGTTTCAGATTATGGAACTCTTTCTTTTTCAGACTCATCACTCCAAATGAGATATGAGCAGTACGAAAGCCATCCTCAAAGATAGCCCATGTCACATCTTCTATGGGAGTGGTGATCTGGAAATTATCCCACCAAGTGGCGGCTGGTCCTTCCAGCAAATGTGCTGCAAATCTGACCTTTTCAGCATCAAGACAACGTTACCAAGTCCTTGTTCACGAGCGTAGCCAATCATTGGCCACCATGGGATCGATCGTTCTGAGAACTTTGCTAGCCTCAATCTCAAGAACCTGGTAAGCATGTCAAACCCGTGGGTTGTTGTTATTGTTGTTGTTGTTGTTATTGTTGTTGTTTTGGTTCTGGATGAACGTCTTCATCATCTGCATCAGCTGAGTTTGAGCGGTCATCATTTGCTGCATTTCTAGAGTGATGTTGTTGTTGTTGGGGTTGGGGTTTGCATGACGGGGAGGCATCTGTGGTTTGTTCAATAGAGATAAGAATGAGATACCCATAGATGCTTTCATGCACATTACATCACATAAATAAACACAACATGCAACACAATGATAAAGGTTCAACAACAAGATAACAAGTTCGCAAAGTAAAACACACAAGTAGCAAGCCATCCACATGTCGGATGGTCAAATAACAAGTTCTCAAGCAACAAGTATGATAATAAATGATAAATGAGTAGTCAAATCTACTCCTCGGCATCAACCTCCTCCTCGACAAAGGTAAGACCTGCGTTCTCCATCGCGGTCTTGTATTCCTCGACACTAGTGGTCAAGGTCTCTATCTTGGCTTTGAGAGCCCACTTCTGGGAACGAAGCCTCTCAGTCACCGTCTGCTGATGCTCGAGCTCGAAGTCCTTGGACTGTAGTTCTTCAGTCATGTCCCGGATCTTCTTGTTCCTATCCTGGACTCGCTTCTCCTGACTCTTGAACTTCCTGTCCTGGCTCTCGAACTTCGCCTCCATCTCCTTGACTATCTCATCTTGCTCCGTGAAGAGCTTGTCCTTCTCGCGAAGCTGCACCTGGAGTTCGTCATTGTTGAGCATGACGTTGGTCCTATCAGTGTCCACGTGCCTAATGAGAGACTCTAAGTCCTGGAGGTACAGACGAATCGGCTCTGCTGTGTCCCTCGAATCGTCCTCGAAGTTGATGGACTCTCCATCCTCATCACGTCTACCGAAGACGTGGAAGTGAGTACCTCTAACCTGTCGGGAATGTCTCCCTAGCAGATGTCCTATCAGATCCTGCATAACTACCTCAAGGCCTCTCTCCTTGTCATCATGCATGAGATTGAAGACGATGGCCTCCGTGGTAGGCTCTGTCTGGCGTCCGGGCTGGTTGACCTTGAAGCCCCAAAGGTCTTTCCTCTCAAACTTGGTGAGGGGAAGCACCATGATGGTAGGAAGAGGGAGATTGAGCAAAGTAGTAAGCTCAACAATACGAGGACCAAAGCGTGTAACCTGGAACTCCTCAACAGTGCTGATGGTAACAGTAGGCATCTATTTATAAGATAGAAAAGTTAGAAAAACACAATTCAAGATAAAACAAAAGACAAAACATCACATACATATCCTTGGAAATCAAAGCACACAAGTCATGGCATACATGGATTCATTACAACAATCAACGTTCAACTTATTTTTAAAGCAACATTTTGGAAAATAAGGTGATAAGTGGTGGTCCAACTAACGAAGTATGTTTACAATCCTATCTCACTGGATCTGTTGGCTAACACAATGTTTCTAGAAGCAATCAGCCTATCTTGCTCACATGACTCCATCACTAAGTCTATAATGTCTCCTCTTAAGGTTTGGTTGGTAGCTTCCAACTCTTGGGTATGTTTCTTCTCTTCCTTTAGATCATTTTGGAGGTTGAGCATTCTGCACTTGACTCTATCACCAAGTTCTTTGATGGTCTTCCAAGCTGCATCCCTTGCTGATTCAAAGAATGTAGTGTGCACCACTGAATTGGTGAACATGCATAATCCTTTTTCCTGGTGGTTGTCTTCCTTGTTTTTATACAAGTGAAGTTGCACCCACCAGTATTCCACTCCTTCATCCATCACAGGAAAACCTTTGTACACAGCTGCACCTTGTATCTCTAATGCAACCATGAGGTCCTTGAGAGCCTTGGGGAATTCTGTCTCACACTCCAAAGTCATTGTCATGAGTGGTCCTTTCCTTACGGCTTCGTTGATGGAGTTCATCTACAAATAGAGATGAGAAAGAAGATTAGAAAAGTTTTACGAGAAGAATAGACAAGTGAAGAAGTTGCTGAAAATTTTCCTTAGTGGTTTCCAATCCTAGGGTCATAATCCTATAGGCAACACAGTGCTCTGATACCATCTGTAAGATCCCTCCTTTATAAAGGAAAAGGATCCCTGTGATTGCAATGCTAGTCCCTGGATTAATGCTAGCATCCACAGTTTAAGATGAAGTACACAGATACAAAGGTCTTTATTACAGCCATTCCAGAGATAAACATAGTCTTTACAACTCCAAGGCCACAGGCCTAGTACAAGAGTTTGAATAAGTAAATAAAGAAAAGTCTTCATCTTCATGTGCCACAGGCAAACATGTTGAGTGTAGACTCATGACACCTAACCCTCATCAGAATAACCTGCAACATCACAAGTTACAACCACAGTGGGTCAATACTTTGGAATAGTATTGGCAAGTGATACCTTAGTAAAATTTTAAGTGGACTAGATACTATATGCAATTTGGCTAAGTGTAGCTTGGCTTGCTTTGCTCAAAATAGATTTTTGCCTATTAGTTGAAATCACTAAGTTTTTCTTTGTTGAAACTTTTCCCAAGGAACCACCAATAGACATTGAGGTCCTTCACCCTTGTTCACCCACAATTTTTACTTAGAAATTGGGATGAGGAGATTCTTGATAGCTTCCATGTCTTGATGCTCAAGTTGTCCATTGCCATGGACTTGGCTAAGTACTTAGATTTTTCCATCTGCAGAGGTTGTGCACTTTCCCCACCAGACTTGGTTTTACCAAGACAGGACCTTTCAGAAGCCTTCCCTTAGACCAAATGGACGCGTTCCAACCTATCATCCCACTACCACCAACTGTCCAAATGGCTAAGTTCTAGCAACTTATGTGATCCAGGCAGAGCCCATATTGCCAAGTGGCTGCACTAGAAGATCCTTAACACTTGGCCTCTAAAATCTCTTTGTTCCTGGGTGGCTTACCACAAGTGAGATACACAAGGTAAACCATAGAAATGGGCCTTGTGTAACCACTCAACATAAACATTTCCTTCCATTCCACCCAGGTGTTTCATTAACTTAGTTGTTTATTAGGCAAACACAAGTCCAAAGGACTTAGGAATATTTTCATCATAGCATGTATATATTTCACCAACCCTTGCTTGCTACTAGCTAGGCTAAGCATGGCATAGATAGTAACTTAACTTAGAGATTCCCTAGCAATTCTATTACTACTTAGGATTTCCCAACATGGCATATAAGTAAAATAATAACATGCAAGACTTAGCAAAATATTTCTAATGCTTAGTATAAAACATGGGATAGAAATATTCATGAAGTACCACTTGACTTGGTAGTTTGGAGAGTAGTTACACTCTTCACAATCACAATCACTAGCACCAAAATCTACACAAAGAATTATAGCAACAGATCACATACAAAACATATACAACCAAAAATATATGCATGCATGCAAAATGGTATGTGATGATTTTTAAAACTCAGCCAAGCAAGTAAACAGTACTGAATCAAAAACAAGTTAAAAACTTGCCAAACAACCATTATTTAAACCCTAAATTATTTCCTAAACATTTCATATACTCAATTTAGTCCTACACAAGTTTCTGCAAATAAAACCTTTTTAACAGAAGCAAAACATTAAACACGTTGCATATTTAGAAATAGCTTGCTCTCCTGATTCCAACGATATAAAATTTATCAAATTCTAACGTGGGGATCAAAAGTTATAGCCAAAACAAATTTGAACATAAATCAGATTCAAATCCTGTTTTAAATCTAAACTCCAGCCACGCGTCATGTTCTAATTGGTGCGTATCGCTTCGCACCGGATCACGCTCAGCTACCGTTGGATCTAACTAAACACGCACAGCTCAGATCTAAACTTACCTCTTCGTCACAGATCTAATCTCACACGTTAGATCTAAATCCTACGGCCCTAATCTAACTGACCACGACGGCAGGCGGCGCTGGCGGCAGCTTTGGCGGCAAGCTACGCCACGGCGGCGTGGCGCTACAGGTCGTCCTAGGATCGTCGGAGGGGCTTACCAGAACCGTGGAGACGCGCTGATGCTCAACCTGGCGGCGGCTTGGCAAGGCGCGACGAGTGGGCTGGGAGCTCGCTTGAGTTGCGGCGTCGGGTTCGGTAGACGGCGGCGTTGGCGGCGCTCCTGGTCTCCCTAGCACAAACAAAGCGGCACCAGATGATGCACAAGGCGATGGCGAACAACTTCGTGAATCGAGGCGAAGGGCGCAAAGGGCTTACGAATTTGGTGCGGAGTCGAGGTTATCGTCGGGAGCTTGAGGTGTTGAACGGACTCGACGACCTGGGGCAGTATAGAGGGAACCAGCGGTGTCAGTAGTTACGCAATAAAGTGGCGGTTGCGCAAGAACCAGGCGAGGCACGAAACTCACCGGAATCTGTCCGGAGTGCTCTCGATCACAAGGATGCGAGGTTGAATGCGGGCAGCCTGGGGGAGCTTTGTGCTTGGAGTTTGGGGGGAAATGGAGAGGGGGCAGAGGGGGTTTAAGTAGGCCAGGCGGGGGCGAAGATCGCGCGCGGTATCAAGGGAATTTAGCGAGAATCAGCGCGAGGAAGGCGGAGAAACCGGCGGCGTGGTCGTGGCGCGATTTGGGAAGAAGGTGGTGGCGAGGTCCAGCAGTCGTGAGTGAAACAGAGAGGGTGGGGTCTGGCGTCAGGTCTCAGTGGTCCGATCTCTGAGTGAGAAGGAGAGAGGGGGAACCCGAGTGGGCTTAGTGGGCTGCTTCTGTTGCTGGGCTCAATTGCTAGCGCCGGCCCTTTTCTCTTTCTTATCTCTTTTTCTTTTTCAAAATCGATTTTCTGGAATGATTTTCAATCAAATTCAAAGGCATTTAAATTTCAAACCTTTTCTGGATTTTTGTAAAGTGTAATCATCATACTTTTGGACACAAAACCATGTGGTCTCTCTGTACTTGCTTGGTCCCTTTGAATAAACAAAATAAACAGTGTTATGGCACTTGATTTGGAAATGTTTTCAAGATGGTTTTGAAACCATATTTGTTTTGTAATTTTTTGTCCAAACTCTACATTCAATCTAAACAACAAGGAAGCAAACAAGACTTGGTTAAAACACTTATGCTCTCAATTGAGAGTAGTAAATGATTAATGTTTGCTCACATAAAATAATAGCACTAAGTGCTTCTGTTTTCTTGAAATGAGTTGAAAAATGATCCCTAAATTATATGCATGCATGAATGATATGCAATCTTTGGAATCATGATTTTAGGGATGTTACAGGTTCCAACCTATCAAACCCCTACCACCAACTATCCATTTGGCTAAGTTCTTGCAACCTATATGATCCAGGCAGAGCCCATAATGCCATGTGGTTGCACTTGAAGCTTCTCAATATTTGACATCTCAAATCTCTTTGTTCCTGGGTGGCCATCCACAAGTGAGACACCAAGTTTTCCCCAGCATACTGGACTTGGTGATGCCCAAGTTTTCCCCAGCATACTGGACTTGCATGACCACTCAACACAAACCATTCCTTCCATTCCACCCAGGTGATTCATTCACTTAGTTGTTTTATTAACAAAACACAAGTCCTCAGACTTAGAAATTTTTCCATAGTATGAATATATATTCCACCCTTGTTTTCTATTAGCTAAGCTAAGCATGATAGTAGTAGGAATCTTAACTTAGGAAAATTTCTACTAAGGTTTCATCTACTAGGATTTCCCATAGCATGGTTTATACTTAGCAAAAATTCCATGCAAATCTTACTTAGAAATATCACTAATGCATAGTGAAAATAGTAGGACAAAGTATGAAGCATCACTTGCCTTTTTGGTAGAGAGTATGAGTTCACTCCTTGATCTTTGCAATGTTCACACACTTCAAGTCACTACAATTCAATCAAGCAAACAATATTTCAATCTACCATTCAAGCAATTCATCACGTAAAATAATAGAAACAAAACAATGCATGCAAGCATGCTAAAGATTGTTTTATTTGGAGAAGTGGTTTCTAATGGGTCATAAACATTTGGAAACACCTATTGGTCATTTTATAAAGTGGCAAAATCATTTGCAAAAGGTTTCACTTTATAAACCCTTTTTAAAACAAGGTATCATTTTATGTGGTGTAAAAATGTTTTCAATAAGGCATTAATCTATAGGGTTCACAAATTATGTTTTAAAACCATAAAATCTTGTGTTTAGGGTTAGAGAGTTTATTTCCAAAACATTTCTCAAAGGTTTTCTTCCAAAACCATTTTTAATAATTTAAACCATATTTTTATTTGACTAGAATTGGTTTAAATCCAAGATTCATTCTTTTGATTCACCAAATACATTTTTGAAACCACAATTTGTTTCCTAGGGTCAGTAGGTTGAAAACAAACCATTTGCCAAAGATTTTATCCCCAAAATCATTTTAGAATAATTTTTATAACCTACACAAGTATACATAAGTTTCTGCAAAAACAAACATTTTACCAGAAGCTTTTTACTAAACAAAGTGCATGGTTGGCTAGGACTTGTTTTTCTGAATCCATTGATATAAAGTTTGCAAAATTTGGACGTGTAGATTTAAAGTTAAGGAATTTACAAAATCACATATCTCATAGATTCAAATCTGTTTTTAAAACCAGAGTCTGGCCACGTGTCTTGTTATTACTCGTCCATACCGTTTCGTCTGGATCACGCTCTCTGGTGCGTTGGATTTAAGTTAGATCGAGCGGTGCAGATCAAGCGTAACGGTTTAGGTTTAAGTGATCTATCGCGTCCCTACAATCTTCATCTAACGGCTATTAACACAGCGACCAAGAACTGGCGGTGCCGAGCGACGGTGAGCGGCGGCGATGCTCGGCTAGCGTCCGAGCTGGCACTAGAGGAAGCAAGGAAGAGTAGGGAGATGCTCACCAGGCTCAGGAGAACATGGCGAAGCTCAGGAGAATTAAATCGAGTTTTACTACTTTGCAATGGCCGTGAGGTGAGGGCGGGTCTTGCGGCGGTGAAGACGATATTTGGGAGGGGGCCGTCTGGCAGCGAGAGAGAAAGTGAGGGAACGGGGTCCACCTGTCAGCGTCCTTGCGGGTTTATAAGTGAGTGCGAACCGTTTTTCCGCGGGAGAGGGAAGATGGGCTGGACTGGGCTTAGTGGGCTAGGCTAGTTGGGCTGAGTCCTTTTCTTATTTTTTTCTGTTCTGTTTGTTTTTCTTTTTCTCTTTTGATTTTTCTGTTTTGATTTTGAATAATCAATTCAAACCCTTATTTGATTTCAAACCTTTGTCAAAGTTTGTGTAGGTTTATGTACTGATTAATAAAACATTCTGATGTTAATTTTTTGGAATTTATTTTATTCTTTTTGGGGTCTTTTTAAATAATAAAAGGGCCCTTGTTTTAAATCAAAATAGGATTTAATAATGTTTTTAATTTCCATTTGACTTCTAAATTCTTCCAAAACCTTTCAGTAAGTTTTGTTTACTTAAAAGGGTGTCAAATAATTCATCTTGAATTATTTGGTAAAGTTTTTAATAAGATTTATTAATCATTTAAAATTTGGATTTGTCTTTATTCCAATGGGATTTGGTTTATGCCATTCTATTTTACTTTGGTAATTCTTTATCCAATATTTTTATTTGGATTTGGATTAAATTCATTCCATTTGCTTATTGGATTAGGCCAAGATTTGATTTGGTCTTTAAATATTCTTTAATTAATATTTCTTTCTTTAACTTATAAAATTCATATATTTTTATTTAGAGATCCACACTTGGTGATTCCAATTTGTGAAATCTTGTTTATTATTTGTTTACCCTTTTAAAGATCTTTAGGATTATTTGCTCACCAATTGGTATGGATTTCCAGATAGGTGCTTTATTAGCTTTGGGAATTTTAATTCCTTATCTTATTATATTCATAAGATTTTATCCATGGTTCCAATTTAAGTGAAACCAATTTCTATGGTCTTATAATATTTCTATTTGTCCTTCTTGATCATTTGTGAATGTTTGTTGACAAATTTTTATATGGATCAAATCCATAGGCTTGGAGATAATTTGGAAATGATTTTTATTCCATTAGGGTTTTAGGATTTGGATTTGTTTTCCAAGTGTTTTAATTTCCAGATACATTCATTGAGGAATGCATTTTCTTTTTATTTGGATTTTGTTGAATTCAAACTTTACCAAAGTTTGTTCAAGATGGGATTTTAAGTTTCCATTTAGAAACAAAAGTTTCTTTTCACCCTAAAATTCAATAATGATTTATTTTGTTTATTTATTTTTCACATTACAAGATTTGGAAAATCTTGGGATGTGACAGGCTACCACCCTTAAAATAAATCTCATCCCGAGATTTGGGGAGGCTAGGGTTACAAATTGGCTCAAAGCATCTAGGGTACTACCACCCTTAAAAAAAATTCCAACTAGATTACATCTTGGCTTGCTTGGGATCTTGTTGAAACTTCTCTGGACACTTGTCTGCATAATGGCCTAGCTCTTTGCATTTGAAACACATCACTTGGCTGATATCTTTCTTTTCCTTTGGTATCATTGCCTTTTGTTTGTTTCCTTGGTTCTTCTTATTTTCTGAGCATTCTTTGGCATAGTGTCCCATCTCTTTGCAAGTGTAACATTGCTCTTGGGTAATATCCTTCTTGTTTGGGTTGGGGCATTTCTTCTTCTTCTTGGGTCTCTCCAAAGCTAGGAGTTCTTCTAATTCATGCTCTTCATACTTCACCACAAAGGTGGGAAATATTTCTCTCTTCTTGGGGCATTTACTAGAGATATGACCTTCTTCTTCACAAGAGTAGCAACACTTTGTGATCACTTTGGATTTGGCCTTATGATGCATAGTTTTAACGTTGCCTTCATCCTTCTTGGTAGAAGTTGTTCCTTCATGAGGGTTTACAAGCTGTTGATGCACTCTACCTTGTTTCCTTTGTTGAACTATGGAATAGATGGGGCATTGGATAGGAACATGATTATTTCCTTCACATAGGAAGCAAGTAGCTTGAGATGTGGGGCATTGGTCAATTGGATGTTTTTCTTCACAATTGGGGCATTGATCTCCATGCTCCTTGGAAGTGTGATCCTTGTCTCCACAAATATTGCAAGCTTGAGTTCCTTCTAAAATAACATCTTTGTCATCCTTGTTATCATAAACTCCTTTGGAAGAGTTGTCTCCAATGTTGATCATTTGAGTGGCCATCCCTTGCAACAATTGGGATTGAATTTTCAAAATCCTTTGTATGGCTGGGTCTAGTCCATTGTTGTTGGCTAAAGGCTGAGTTGTCACTTGGCTCAACTGGGTTTGGTTTGCTAGTAGTTGTTCTCTCATGTGCATCTCTTGGTTGTTGTTGTTGTCATCATCCTTGATGTTGGAGTTTCTTAGAGAAGTCATCTGTTTGGGTTGGATTGAGTTTAGAATAGGCAGAATATTTCTAAGGAAATAATTCCAATCACACACATCACAATTCACACAAGCAATGTGCAAGCAATCACTACCAAATATTTCACTCAAACAACAAGTTTCAAGCATATATTTAGGCAAAAAAAAATATTTTTGTTACACCACATAAGTTGGTGGGTTTGACTTATACTAAATATGGAGGTCCATCTATATGGTTCACTTGAAATCTTTCCATCCTTCTTAGTTGATTCTCCATGAATGTTTGTTTGCTAAGTGAAACCAATTTCTATGGTCTTATAATATTTCTATTTGTCCTTCTTGATCATTTGTGAATGTTTGTTGACAAATTTTTATATGGATCAAATCCATAGGCTTGGAGATAATTTGGAAATGATTTTTATTCCCTTAGGGTTTTAGGATTTGGATTTATTTTCCAAGTGTTTTAATTTCCAGATACATTCATTGAGGAATGCATTTTCTTTTTATTTGGATTTTGTTGAATTCAAACTTTACCAAAGTTTGTTCAAGATGGGATTTTAAGTTTCCATTTAGAAACAAAAGTTTCTTTTCACCCTAAAATTCAACAATGATTTATTTTGTTTATTTATTTTTCACATTACAAGATTTGGAAACTCTTGGGATGTGACAGGCTACCACCCTTAAAATAAATCTCGTCCCGAGATTTGGGGAGGCTAGGGTTACAAATTGGCTCAAAGCATCTAGGGTACTACCACCCTTAAAAAAAATTCCAACTAGATTACATCTTGGCTTGCTTGGGATCTTGTTGAAACTTCTCTAGACACTTGTCTACATAATGGCCTAGCTCTTTGCATTTGAAACACATCACTTGGTTGATATCTTTCTTTTCCTTTGGTATCATTGCCTTTTGTTTGTTTCCTTGGTTCTTCTTCTTTTCTAGGCATTCATTGGCATAGTGTCCCATCTCTTTGCAAGTGTAACATTGCTCTTGGGTAATATCCTTCTTGTTTGGGTTGGGGCATTTCTTCTTCTTCTTGGGTCTCTCCAAAGCTAGGAGTTCTTCTAATTCATGCTCTTCATACTTCACCACAAAGGTGGGAAATCTTTCTCTCTTCTTGGGGCATTTACTAGAGATATGACCTTCTTCTTCACAAGAGTAGCAACACTTTGTGATCACTTTGGATTTGGCCTTATGATGCATAGTTTTGACTTTGCCTTCATCCTTCTTGGTAGAAGTTGTTCCTTCATGAGGGTTTACAAGCTGTTGATGCACTCTACCTTGTTTCCTTTGTTGAACTATGGAATAGATGGGGCATTGGATAGGAACATGATTATTTCCTTCACATAGGAAGCAAGTAGCTTGAGATGTGGGGCATTGGTCAATTGGATGTTTTTCTTCACAATTGGGGCATTGATCTCCATGCTCCTTGGAAGTGTGATCCTTGTCTCCACAAATATTGCAAGCTTGAGTTCCTTCTAAAATAACATCTTTGTCATCCTTGTTGTCATTAACTCCTTTGGAAGAGTTGTCTCCAATGTTGATCATTTGAGTGGCCATCCCTTGCAACAATTGGGATTGAATTTTCAAAATCCTTTGTATGGCTGGGTCTAGTCCATTGTTGTTGGCTAAAAGCTGAGTTGTCACTTGGCTCAACTGGGTTTGGTTTGCTAGTAGTTGTTCTCTCATGTGCATCTCTTGGTTGTTGTTGTTGTCATCATCCTTGATGTTGGAGTTTCTTAGAGAAGTCATCTGTTTGGGTTGGATTGAGTTTAGAATAGGCAGAATATTTCTAAGGAAATAATTCTAATCACACACATCACAATTCACACAAGCAATGTGCAAGCAATCACTACCAAACATTTCACTCAAACAACAAGTTTCAAGCATATTTTTAGGCAAACAAAAATATTTTTGTTACACCACATAAGTTGGTGGGTTTGACTTATACTAAATATGGAGGTCCATCTATATGGTTCACTTGAAATCTTTCCATCCTTCTTAGTTGATTCTCCATGAACAAGATCTTTGTATCCTTAGAGAATATCTTGCATCTTGATCTCAAATCTTCAAAGAGATGTTGGTTCCTTCTGAGTTGTGTTTCCTTAGTCTTCAAGTCTTGAGTAACATTTCTTGTCACACTTGTAGTCCTTGGTGATATCCAAGATTGAAGTCCTTGGTGAAAATGATGAAGATGTTGAAGTCATTAGAGTTGAAGATGTTGAAGATGTTGAAGATGTTGAAGTCATTAGAGTTGAAGATGTTGAAGTCATTAGAGTTGATGAAGTCCTTTGCACATGGTGAAGTCTTTGGCCATGGGGTAGGCTTTATCCATCAAGTTTGAAATAGAAGAGATGTAGAATCAAAACCAAAATGGTTGAGGAAAGAGTTTACAAGATTGTTTGTAAATAAGTTTTGGAACAAATACAATTCCTACTTTCTAAGGGGTTTTGTCCAATCCTAGGGTTACAAATCCTACAGGCAACACAATGCTCTGATACCATCTGTAAGGTTCCCAACCTTTAATAAGGTAGAGATCCCTGTGTTTACAATGCTAGTCCCTGGATCAATAGCTAGCATCCACAGTTAAGATGTAATATCAAGAAACAAAGGTCATAATACAACTTTATAACCAGGAATAAAGTAATTTATTACATCTTACATAGCTCATTTGGCTATCTCATTACAATGCAGCAGAATATAACAATAGCATGGGGTCCTTCATCTTCAAAGTGCCACAGTGCATATGTTGGTTGTAGACTTGTAATCCTAATCATTAAACTTCACTAATATCAATCAAACCTGCAACATAACAAGTTACAGCCACAAAGGGTCAATACATTTGAATTGTATTGGCAAGTGATACTATGGTAGTATAGTGGAGTCTATCATCTATATGCATTTGGCTAAGTGGATCTTAGGCTTGCTTTGCTCAAAATAGATTTTCCTTATCATTTGAAAACACTAAGTTTTTTCTTGACAAAATCTTTCCCAAGGCATCTCCCAATAGAAATTGGTGATCCTTTCAATCCCTTGTTCACCCACAAGTTTTTAACTTAGAAATTTGGATGATGAGATTCTTGATAGCTTCCATGTCTTGATGCTCAAATTGTCCTTTGCCAGGGACATGGCTAAGTACTTAGATTTTACACTCTGCAGAGGTGGTGCACTTTCCCCACAAGACTTGGTTTCACCAAGACAAGATCTTCGAAGCCTTCCTTAGACCAGAATGGACGCGTTCCAACCTATCAAACCCCTACCACCAACTGTCTATTTGGCTAAGTTCTTGCAACCTATATGATCCAGGCAGAGCCCATAATGCCATGTGGTTGCACTTGAAGCTTCTCAACATTTGACATCTCAAATCTCTTTGTTCCTGGGTGGCCATCCACAAGTGAGACACCAAGTTTTCCCCAGCATACTGGACTTGGTGATGCCCAAGTTTTCCCCAGCATACTGGACTTGCATGACCAATCAACACAAACCATTCCTTCCATTCCACCCAGGTGATTCATTCACTTAGTTGTTTTATTAACAAAACACAAGTCCTCAGACTTAGAAATTTTTCCATAGTATGAATATATATTCCACCCTTGTTTTATATTAGCTAAGCTAAGCATGATAGTAGTAGGAATCTTAACTTAGGAAGATTTCTACTAGGGTTTCATCTACTAGGATTTCCCATAGCATGGTTTATACTTAGCAAAAATTCCATGCAAATCTTACTTAGAAATATCACTAATGCATAGTGAAAATAGTAGGACAAAGTATGAAGCATCACTTGCCTTTTTGGTAGAGAGTATAAGTTCACTCCTTGATCTTTGCAATGTTCACACACTTCAATTCACTACAATTCAATCAAGCAAACAATATTTCAATCTACCATTCAAGCAATTCATCACATAAAATAATAGAAACAAAACAATGCATGCAAGCATGCTAAAGATTGTTTTATTTGGAGAAGTGGTTTATAATGGGTCATAAACATTTGGAAACACCTATTGGTCATTTTATAAAGTGGCAAAATCATTTGCAAAAGGTTTCACTTTATAAACCCTTTTTAAAACAAGGTATCATTTTATGTGGTGTAAAAATGTTTTCAATAAGGCATTAATCTATAGGGTTCACAAATTATGTTTTAAAACCATAAAATCTTGTGTTTAGGGTCAGAGAGTTTATTTCCAAAACATTTCTCAAAGGTTTTCTTCCAAAACCATTTTTAATAATTTAAACCATATTTTTATTTGACTAGAATTGGTTTAAATCCAAGATTCACTCTTTTGTTTCACCAAATACATTTTTGAAACCACAATTTGTTTCCTAGGGTCAGTAGGTTCAAAACAAACCATTTGCCAAAGATTTTATCCCCAAAATCATTTTAGAATAATTTTTATAACCTAAACAAGCATACATAAGTTTCTGCAAAAACAAACATTTTACCAGAAGCTTTTTACTAAACAAAGTGCATGGTTGGCTAGGGCTTGTTTTTCTGAATCCATCGATATAAAGTTTGAAAATTTTGGACGTGTATAATTAAAGTTATGGAATTTACAAAATCACATACCTAATAGATTCAAATCTGTTTTTAAAACCAGAGTCTGGCCACGTGTCTTGTTATTACTCGTCCATACCGTTTCGTCTGGATCACGCTCTATGGTGCGTTGGATTTAAGTTAGATCGAGCGGTGCAGATCAAGCGTAACGGTTTAGGTTTAAGTGATCTATCGCGTCCCTACGATCTTCATCTAACGGCTATTAACACAGCGACCAAGAATTGGCGGTGCCGAGCGACGGTGAGCGGCGGCGATGCTCGGCTAGCGTCCGAGCTGGCGCTAGAGGAAGCAAGGAAGAGTAGGGAGATGCTCACCAGGCTCAGGAGAACATGGCGAAGCTCAGGAGAATTAAATCGAGTTTTACTCGCCTGCAATGGCCGGCGAGGTGAGGGGCGGGGTCTTCGCGCGGGTGAAGACGATGACTGGGAGGGGTGGGGCCGTCTGGCAGCGAGAGAGAAAGTGAGGGAACGGGGTCCACCTGTCAGCGTCCTTGCGGGTTTATAAGTGAGTGCGAACCGTTTTTCCGCGGGAGAGGGAAGATGGGCTGGACTGGGCTTAGTGGGCTAGGCTAGTTGGGCTGAGTCCTTTTCTTATTTTTTTTTCTGTTCTGTTTGTTTTTCTTTTTATCTTTTCATTTTTCTGTTTTGATTTTGAATAATCAATTCAAACCCTTATTTGATTTCAAACCTTTGTCAAAGTTTGTGTAGGTTTATGTACTGATTAATAAAACATTCTGATGTTAATTTTTTGGAATTTATTTTATTCTTTTTGGGGTCTTTTTAAATAATAAAAAGGGCCCTTGTTTTAAATCAAAATAGGATTTAATAATGTTTTTAATTTCCATTTGACTTCTAAATTCTTCCAAAACCTTTCAGTAAGTTTTGTTTACTTAAAAGGGTGTCAAATAATTCATCTTGAATTATTTGGTAAAGTTTTTAATAAGATTTATTAATCATTTAAAATTTGGATTTGTCTTTATTCCAATGGGATTTGGTTTATGCCATTCTATTTTACTTTGGTAATTCTTTATCCAATATTTTTATTTGGATTTGGATTAAATTCATTCCATTTGCTTATTGGATTAGGCCAAGATTTGATTTGGTCTTTAAATATTCTTTAATTAATATTTCTTTCTTTAACTTATAAAATTCATATATTTTTATTTAGAGATCCACACTTGGTGATTCCAATTTGTGAAATCTTGTTTATTATTTGTTTACCCTTTTAAAGATCTTTAGGATTATTTGCTCACCAATTGGTATGGATTTCCAGATAGGTGCTTTATTAGCTTTGGGA
The DNA here is from genome assembly GCA_023614405.1 of Avena insularis. NCBI lineage: Eukaryota > Viridiplantae > Streptophyta > Magnoliopsida > Poales > Poaceae > Avena > Avena insularis. Next base: position 340,857,303 of record CM042689.1, on the reverse strand, counting down.
ATTTTAATTCCTTATCTTATTATATTCATAAGATTTTATCCATGGTTCCAATTTAAGTGAAACCAATTTCTATGGTCTTATAATATTTCTATTTGTCCTTCTTGATCATTTGTGAATGTTTGTTGACAAATTTTTATATGGATCAAATCCATAGGCTTGGAGATAATTTGGAAATGATTTTTATTCCATTATGGTTTTAGGATTTGGATTTATTTTCCAAGTGTTTTAATTTCCAGATACATTCATTGAGGAATGCATTTTCTTTTTATTTGGATTTTGTTGAATTCAAACTTTACTAAAGTTTGTTCAAGATGGGATTTTAAGTTTCCATTTAGAAACAAAAGTTTCTTTTCACCCTAAAATTCAACAGTGATTTATTTTGTTTATTTATTTTTCACATTACAAGATTTGGAAAATCTTGGGATGTGACAAAGTCCAACTTCAACTTCAACGTTTTTGCTGAGAAAGAAAAGCTTAAGAACAATGGGTCTAACTTCACCAACTGGTTCCGCAATCTGAGAATCATTCTCGCTGGCGGACAAAAGGACTATGTACTTGAGAAAGCGCTAGGTGACGCCCCTGCTACTGATGCGTCAGCTGATGAAAAAGTTGTTTATCAGTCACGCAAAGATGATTATGGAGTGATTAAGAGTACCATGTTGTTTGCTATGGAACCGGAACTTCAAAATCGTTTTGAGGAGTTCGCCGGTCCCTTTGAGATACTTGAGGAACTGAAAACCATGTTTCAGACTCAGACCCGTTCTGAGAGATATGAGATCTCTAAGAAGTTTTTTAACTGCAAGATGGAGGAAGGGAGCTCCGTTAGTGAGCATGCCATTAAGATGTCGGGCTACACTCAACGTCTTGAGCAACTGGACTGCAAGATTCCATAAGAGCTCAAGATTGACAGAGTTCTGCAATCACTCCCTCCTAGCTACAAAGGTTTTGTAGTTACTCACAATCAAATTGGTTCCACTGATACGATCACTGAGCTCTTCGCTAAGCTGAAAGATGCGGAGGTGGATATCAAGAAAGATAATCATTTGTTGATGGTCAACAAGACCCCTAGCTTTAAGAAAGCTAAGGGTGCAAAGAAATCCTTCAAGAAAGGCAGCGGCAAGCGCGTTGCCCCTGCTGAGAAGAAGCTCAAGTCTGGACCTAAGCCAGACACTAAGTGCTTCTATTGCAAGGACAAGGGTCACTGGAAGCGCAACTGTCTGAAGTACTTAGCAGACAAGAAGGCTGGCACCATTAAAGGTATATTTGATATACATGTTATTGATGTTTACCTTAATACCGCTCGTTGTAGTGCCTGGGTATATGATACTGGTTATAAGATCCCTCCCTTTATAAAGGTAAGGATCCCTGTGATTGCAATGCTAGTCCCTGGACCAATGCTAGCATCCACAGTTTATGATGAAGTACACAGAAACAAAGGTCATTATTACATATCATTCTAGAGACAAACATAGTCTTTTACAACTCCATGGACACAGGCCTAATACAAGAGTTCAAACATAGAAGAAGATAATAAGTCTTCATCTTCATGTGCCACATGCAAGCATGTTGAGTGTAGACTCATAACCCCTAATCATCATCAGAATAACCTGCAACATCACAAGTTACAGCCATAGTGGGTCAATACATTGGAATAGTATTGGCAGTGATACCTTAGTAGAATATTAGCATCTAGATACTACATGAATTTGGCTAAGTGTAGCTTAGGCTTGCTTTGCTCAAAATAGATTTTACCTATTAGTTGAAAACACTAAGTTTTTCTTTGACAAAACTTTCCCAAGGAATCACCAATAGACATTGGTGATCCTTCACCCTAGTTCAACCACCAGTTTTAACTTAGAAAATTGGGATGAGGAGATTCTTGATAGCTTCCATGTCTTGATGCTCATGTTGTCCAATACCAGGGACATGGCTAAGTACTTATATTCTTCCATCTGCAGAGGTTGTGCACTTTCCCCACAAGACTAGAGTTTCACCAAGACAGGACCTTTCAGAAGCCTTCCCTTAGACCAAATGGACGCGTTCCAACCTATCATCCCACTACCACCAACTGTCCAAATGGCTAAGTTATGGCAACCTATGTGATCTAGGCAGAGCCCATATTGCCATGTGGCTGCACTAGAAGCTTCTTAACATTTGGCATCTAAAATCCCTTTGTTCCTGGGTGGCTTTCCACAAGTGAGATACACAAGGTAAACCATAGAAATGGGCCTTGTGTAACCACTCAACACAAACCATTATTTCCATTCCACCCAGGTGTTTCATTCACTTAGTTGTTTTATTAGCAAAAACAAGTCAAAGGACTTAGAAATATTTCATATAGCATGAATATATAAACCACCCTTGGTTGCTACTAGCTAGGCTAAGCATGGTAATGGTAAGCATATTAACTTAGAGGAAATTCTAACAATTCTACAACTACTAGGATTTCCCAAGCATAGCAATAAGATACTTAGCAAAATATTCATGTAAGCTTCTATACAAAATATTTCTCATGCATAGGTGAAAATTATAGGAATAAAATCATGAAGCACCACTTGCCTTGGTAGTTTGGGTAGTAGCAACAATCTTCACAACCACAATCCCTATTTGCACCAAAATCTACACATAAAATAATGGCACCAAAATCACATATCAAAAATATACAAACAAAAATAGATGAATGCATGCAAATGCCATGTGATGATTTTTTATACACCAAACAAGACAAGTGTATAGTATTGAAACATAAACAAGACCAAGATACTCAAAAATAATCTTTATTTGATCTTTAAAACATTTTTCAAATAATTTCCATACTCAAATTAGGCCTACAAATGTTTCTGCAAAAACAACCATTTTTTCAGAGGCAAAACATTAAACACATTGCATAAACAGATAGGATTTTCTCTCCTGATTCCAATGATATAAAGTTTGCAAAATTTGAACGTGGGGATCAAAAGTTATGAATTTTGCAAGTTTGAATCACTAATAGATCTAAATTCTGATTTTAAAACAAAGAACCAGCCACGCGGCAGCGTCTGATTGGCTGATACCGTTTCGCACCGGATCACACTCGCGGACCGCCAGATCTAACTTAACACGTACGGCTCAGATCGTCACTTACCGCTTCGTTTCAGATCTAATCTAGAGCGCTGGATCTAGATCCTACGGCTACTAAGCATGCGACCAAGGATGGGCGGCGCCAGCGGCGGCAGTGCGGCGGCACGGCTCTGCCAGAGAAGTTGCCGGCAATTTAGGTCGCGCGAGGAGGAGTGGGGATGCTTACTAGGTTCGCATGGTTGCTGCGATGCTCGAGGTGGTCGAGGGAGGGACAGGGGCGCACGTACTCGACCGTTATTGCTCGCCGGAGAACCTATTGCCGTCGGTTACGATCACTCGTCGTTGTTGGCGAAGATATAGACCGCTCCTGGCAAAACGGATGGTGTCATTAGACGCGCACAAGCCTGGCGAACATGTGAGCATCAAAGAGAGGAAAGGGGCGGTCGGAGCTTACGGGGAGAACTCGCCGGAGTGGACGTGGTCGTCGGTGGCGTTCTGGTGTTGACGTTGGCGAGGCTCTGGATGGCCCTAGCATGCACCAATGGGGTTAAACGATGCGCGTGGTTGCGAAGATAATTCTGGCAAGTTTAAAAGGCAAGGGGCGAAGTGTGCTCACCGGAATTCACCGCCGGAGTCCGTCGGTACAGCAGCGTTGCAACGCAAAATTGTGGCAGCCTGGTGGCGGAGTGAGCGTGTGGTGTGAGGGGAAATTACCGTGGTGAAGAGGAGATTAAATAGCCAGGAGCGGGGTGGCGATTACTCCCTGTATCAATGGGTTTTAAGCGAGAAGTGACTACGGCGAGGTAACGGCGGAGCGGCTCGGACGCGCGTTGATTGAGGACGAAGCTGACGGGGACGGTGGGGTCAAGCTATCAGTGGGTGGGTGCACGCGGCTGCGGTGAGAAACAGAGGGGAAAGAAAACCCCGGGTGGGCTGCTTTGTCTATTGGGCCGAAAGAGTGGCGCCAGGCCCAGTTCTGTTTTCTAATCCTTTTTCTTTTTCTAAATCGATTTTCAGGAATCCTTTTCAAATAAATTCAAATGCATTTGAATTCCAAATCTTTCTGGACTTTTATAAAGTGAAACCTGCATAATTTTGAGTATAAAACCATGCTATCTCACTGGACTAGTTTGGTTCCTTTGAAATTTTAAAATAAATTGTGCCTTAGCACAAGATTTGATAAAGATTTGAAAATGGTTTTAAAACCATTATTTGTTTTGGAAAATTTTGTCCAAGCTTGGAACTTAACCACACCATCTCATGAGCAAACAATCCTTGGTTTGAAACAAAAATTCTCTCTCTAGAAAGTAGCATTGGATCAATGCTTGCTTACATAAAATAATAAGCACCCAAATGCTTCTGTTTTTGTAATGACTTTGAAAATGATCCCTAAATGATTATGCATGCATGGATGATATGCAAACTTTTGAATAACATGATTTTAGGGATGTTACAAATCTAACCCCCTTAAGGTGAATCTCGCCCTCGAGATTCGGATTGGCTAGCAAATAGGTGAGGGTGGTCTTTCCGAAGATCATCTTCTCTTTCCCATGTTACTTCTTCTTCAGAATGATGGTTCCATTGAACTTTGTAGAACTTGATAGTCTTAGTCCGAGTAACTCTTTCTGCAGTCTCAAGAATCTTGATAGGTTTTTCCTCATAAGTGAGATCACTTTCCAATTGAACCTCTTCCAAAGGTATGGTATCCTTCAAAGAAGTCTCTTCCATCTCTGGATGGCATTTCTTAAGCTGATTCACATGAAACACATTGTGAACGGCAGACAATGATTCTGGCAATTCAATCTCATAAGCTACTTTTCCTTTACGACTCAGAATCTTGAATGGTCCAACATATCTTGGGGCCAATTTTCCTTTGACTCCAAATCTCTTCACTCCACGAAGTGGTGACACTCTAAGATAAGCTCTATCACCTACTTCATAGGTGACTTCTCTATGCTTAGGATCTACGTAGCTCTTCCGTCGAGACTGTGCTATCTTCAATCTGTCCTTAACTAGCTTGACTTTCTCTTCATCCTGTTTGATTAGTTCTGGTCCGAACAAACTTCTTTCTCCCACACCATTCCATAGTAATGGGGTGGTACACTTTCTTCCATAGAGAAACTCAAATGGTGCCATCTCAATACTGGCTTGATAGCTGTTATTGTAAGAGAATTCTGCATAAGGCAGACTTTCATCCCAACTAGCTCCATAGTCTAGAGCACATGCTCTCAACATATCTTCAAGAATCTGGTTGGTCCTTTCTGTTTGTCCATCAGTCTGAGGATGAAAAGCAGTGCTGAATTCCAACCTCGTTCCCAATGACTCATGTAATTGTCTCCAAAAATGAGAAGTGAATTGAGTTCCCCTATCAGACACGATACTCTTGGGTACTCCATGCAGACATACAATCCTACTCATATAGATCTTGGATAACTTAGCACTTGTGTAGGTTGTCTTCACGGGTATGAAATGAGCCACTTTAGTTAGGAGATCCACTACTACCCAAATAGAATCATATCCTGACCTGGTCCTTGGCAATCTAGTGATGAAATCCATGCCAATCTTGTCCCACTTCCAATCAGGAATAGGTAGTGGTTGTAGCAATCCTGCTGGTTTCTGATGTTCCGCTTTCACTCTACTACATACATCACACAAAGCAATATGTTCGGCGATGTCCTTCTTGAGATTATTCCACCAAAATCTTTCCTTCATATCCATGTACATTTTGGTGTTACCCGGATGAATGGAATATGGTGAGTTGTGCGCTTCTTGTAAAATCAGTTTCCGAAGCTCCGGATCTTGCGGAACGCAGATACGTTTTCCATACCATAAAGTACCTTGTTCGTCTTCATGGAATCCTTTGGATTTTCCTTTACCAATCTTTTCCTTAATCTCTTCAATTTTCTTATCTGTCTTTTGGGCTTCTTTGATTTTGTCCAACAAAGTGGGTTGAACATACAATGACATGAGATGTCCCTTAGGCACAATTTCCAATCTGAGATCTCTAAATTGGGCACACAGATCATCTGGCAACTCTCCCTTAGTAAGGCCATTCACAAAAACCTTACGGCTTAGAGCATCTGCTACAACATTTGCTTTACCGGGGTGGTATTGCAAACTCAAGTCATAGTCCTTGATGAGTTCTAGCCATCTTATTTGTCTCATGTTGATTTATTTCTGAGTGAAGATATACTTCAAACTTTTGTGATATGTGAACACTTCACATCGCTTTCCCAAAAGATAGTGTCTCCATGTTTTGAGTGCATGGACAACAGAGGTTAACTCTAAATCATGAGTAGGGTAATTTACCTCATGAGTTTTGAGTTGTCTCGAGGCATAAGCCACAACTTTCCCTTCTTGCATTAGAACTGCACCTAATCCATGATGAGATGCATCACAATATACTTGGAAATCTTTTTCCAAATCTGGCAAACATAAGACTGGTGTTGTCACTAGTCTCTTCTTCAATTCTTGGAAACTGAGTTCACATCCTTCAGACCAAGCAAATTTCTTGTCTTTCTTTAGCAACTCTGTCATTGGCTTAGCTACATTGGAGAAATTTTCAATGAACCTTCTGTAGTATCATGCCAAGCCAAGGAAACTGCGAACCTCTTTCACTGACTTAGGAGATTCCCACTCAGTTACAGCTGACACCTTTGCGGGATCAACTGCTACACCATCTCCTGACAGAACGTGTCCAAGAAATCCAACTTCATTCAACCAAAATTCACACTTGCTGAATTTGGCATACAGCTTATGCTCTCTAAGATTCTCAAGTATCAAACGCAAATGTCCTTCATGCTCTTCTTTGCTCTTGGAGTAGATCAAAATGTCATTGATGAATACGACAACAAACTTGTCAAGGAACTCCATGAACACCTTGTTCATCATATTCATGAAATAAGCTGGTGCATTGGTCAAACCAAATGGCATCACGGTATACTCATACAATCCATACCTAGTGGTGAATGCTGTCTTAGGTATGTCTTGTTCTCTTATCTTTAGTTCGAAATAACCTGACCGGAGATCAATCTTTGAGAACACACAGGCTCCTTCTAGCTGATCAAACAAGTCATTGATTCTAGGCAAAGGGTATTTGTTCTTGATAGTCACCACATTGAGTGAACGATAATCTATGCATAACCTTTGACTTCTATCTTTCTTTTCTACAAACAAAACTAGTGCTCCCCAGGATGAAGAACTTGGTTGAATAAATCCTTTCTGCAACTGTTCTCCAAGTTGTTTCTTGAGTTCTTTCAACTCCTCAACTGACATCTTGTAAGGTCTCTTTGCTATTCGTCCCGATCCTAGTAGCAAATAAATCAGAAACTCTACATCTCTATCTAGTGGAATTCCTGGTAATTCTTCTGGAAACACATCCAGATATTCACTCACAATTGGCACACTATCTATGCTAACCCCCTTAAGAGAATTTAGCTTACTCCCTTTTGGTTCAAAGTTAGTCTTGAATCTAATCCTTTTGTTTTCTTGAGTTGTGAGTGTGACAGTATGGATGGAACAATCTAGCACTCCCTTGTGCTTGGTCATCCAATCCATTCCCAAAATGACATCCAATCCTTGGGAATTTAGGATTATCAGATTAACGGGAAACTTATACTTCCCAAACTCTATGACTAGATCATGACATCCTGAGTTCACTATCATTTCTCCGCTAGGAGAACTTACTTTTATAGGACACCCAATAGTTTCTACTGGTAGTTCATTTCTTTCAACAAATGCTCTTGATATGAATGAATGAGATGCACCAGTATCAAAGAGAACAAATGTTGGAACAGAATTGAGTTTGAACTTACCAGCAACAGCATCAGGTTCCTCATAGATTTCTTCCACATTGATGTGGTTCACTTGTCCCTTCTGGAAAGGGTTGGGCTTATTGGGTCCTTCAACTTTCTTTTCTAGGCATTCATTTGCATAATGCCACATCTTCTTGCACTTGAAACATTCAACCTAACTAAGATCCTTCTTGACAGGCTGGCTTCCACTACCACTTCCATTGTGGTGGCTCTTGTGTCCACTCTTGTGATTTTTGTACTTGTCATTGTCATGACCATGGTGATGCTTGTTGTCATGATGACGGTTGTGGTTGTGGTGGTTGTTGTACTTTCCATGCTTGTGGGATCCAGAACTCCCACTATCATCATAATGGGAACGCTTGTGAGACGATCCCGAGCTGTGCTTGTCAAAGTGTTTCCTCTTCCTGCTTTCAACCTGTTTCATCTTGCTCTCCAAGATGGCAGCCTTGTCACAAAGAGATTGATATGTGGTGACATATGCCACAGATAGTTGCATATTCAGTTCATCATTCAATCCTTCGAGGAACTTATCTTTCCTCTTGGCATCAGTATCAACTTCATCCGGTGCATAACGCGCCAGATTGTTGAACTCCTCAATATATTCAGCCACGCTACAGTGGCGCTACTTCAAGTTATGGAACTCCTTCTTCTTCAAACTCATCACTCCGGATGAGATGTGAGCTGTATGGAAACCATCTTCAAAGATATCCCATGTCACATCCTCAATGGGAGTGGTGATCTGGAAGTTATCCCACCAAGTAGCTGCTGGTCCTTCCAACAAGTGTGCTGCAAACCTGACTTTATCCTCATAAGTACAGCCAACAGTTACCAAATCCTTGTTCACTAAGCGTAGCCAATCATTGGCCACCATGGGATCAATAGTTCCTGAGAACTTTGTGTTGGAGATATGCCCAAGAGGCAATAATAAAGTGGTTATTATCATATCTTCATATTTATGATAAATGTTTACATACCATGCTATAATTGTATTAACAGGAAACATTAATACTTGTGTGATTTGTAAACATAAAAGAGTCCCTAGTAAAGCCTCTTGTTAAACTAGCTTGTTGGTTAATATATGATCATGGTTTCCTGATCATGAACATAGAGATGTTATTAACAACAGGGTCATATCATTAGGAGAATGATGTGATGGACATACTCCTATAGATAAGCATAGCATAAAGATCAAGTCATTTCAATAGTTCAATTGCTATATGCTTTCTGATACATAGTAACCTGATTCCTTCGACCATGAGATCATGCATATCACCTTTACCGGATGGATGCTTTGATGTCATCAAACACCACACCGTAACAGGGTGGTTATAAAGGTGGCATTGAGTGTTTGGAAAGTATTGGTTGAGACACATGGATCAAGAGTGGGATTTGTCCATCCACATGACGGATAGATATACTCTGGGCCCTCTCGGTGAAATGTCATCCAATTAGCTTGCAAGCATGTGACTGGCTCACAAGGGATCACATATCACGGGAACGAGAAAAGAGTACTTATCAGTAACGAGGTTGAACTAGGTATGCAGAGATACCGACGATCATAACCTCGGATAAGTAACATATCGTGAGACAAAGGGAAATTGGTATCGTATGTAAGTGGTTCATTCGATCGCAAAGTAATCGTAGAAATATGTGGGAGCCATATGAATTTCCAGATTCCTCTATTGGTTATTGTTCGGAGAAGTGTCTCGATCATGTCCGCATAATTCACGAACCGTAGGGAGACACACTTAAGGATTCGACGTTGTTTGAGTAGTTATGGTATTATGAGAAAGAGACCGAATGTTGTTCGGAGTCTCGGATGGGATCCGGGATATCACGAGGAGATCCGGAATGGTCCGGAGAATAAGATTCATATAAGGAAAGTCCCATTTCGGAGTTGGGGAATGGTTCCGGTGTTTTCATCAGGAATGTTCTAGAATGTTCCGGAATGTCCGGCACTCCGGAGGGGAAGGGGTACATGAATGTGTCATTGCATGTTGGAATGATTGCATCATATACTAAGTGTATTCGCTGTCCGAAATAAAGGATTTATTCAAATCCTAGTTTGAAAAGTCAAACGGCTAGTTTGAAAGTCAAACGGCAATTTTTGGAAAGAGGAAAAGAGGAGGAGTATGAAACCGAGTTGGGGAGGGAGACCTCCTCCAACCGGCGGCCACCTCCAAGCCGAGTTGGGGAGGGACTCCACTCCCTCCCCATGGCGCGGCCAGCCCCTCCCACCTATATAAGGAGGGGCAGGGCTCCCTCCTAACACACACAAGTTTCCACCTCTAATCTCGGTTTAGAGCCGCTTTGGTTTAGAGCTTCTAATTGCTTTAGCCAGCGTTTAGAGCCTTCTAATTGGTTTATAGCCTTCTAATTGGTGTGTCTAATTACTAGACCACTAATAGCCTCTCTCATAAGCTCCACCATACTACCGACCGCTTAAGGCGAAGCCTGGGATCTCCCCTCTACTTAGGTACCACGCCGTTGCCGGAATCGCGAGGAGAGTGCTACAACCTCCGCTCTTTGGAACAAGGAGAGGAAGGTCTTCGCCGAGTACCGAACGTGTGACCGATTGCAGGAGCGCTGCCGAACGTGACGCTGAAGGATCGTCACGCGATCTTGAGATCGGAAAGAGTATTTACTACATCACCCACGAGAATCTGCTCTCGTTAACCGCTTTGGAATCTTCGAGGGTGAGTTCCTCTATCGACTCGTTGCTACAATCTAGTAGATAGATCTTGGCTTGTTTGTTTGTATGCGATAGAAAATTTTTGTTTTCCATGCTACGAACCCCTACAAAGGGATCAGAGCCGTGTCTATATGTAGATCTGTTGCACGAGTAGAACACAATGGTCATTGTGGGCATTGATGCTTTATTGTAGATTGCTTTTGTGTACTTTGCATCTAGCGGTATGTTGGGATGAAGCCGGCTAACCTTACATGACATCGTTCATGAGACTTGCTCCACGCTTGACATGCAACTTGTATTGCATAAGTGGCTCAAGGGTGCCTGTTTCTCCTAGCATAGTTAAGATCCAATTTACAACGGGTAATCAACAATGCTAGTATCAATGTTGTGGTTCTTGTTCGTAAGTTAGAACGACACTTATTGAAAGCCCCAAACCACATAAAATATGCAAAGAAAGTAGAGGCCTAACTTTGTTTTGCAGGTGTCGATGATGTGATATGGCCATGATTGTGATTATATTTGATGTATGCAATGTTCCTTATTGTAAGTTGGCAACGGCAGGAGCCATATGGTTGTCTTTAATTTTGTTAAGACCTGCGTGTCTATTCAAAGTAGTTGTAATAGTTGAAGCTGGTGGACGACAACCATGAAGAAGCGTCATTGACCTTGATGCTATGCCGTGATGATGGAGATCATGTTCGTGCTTGAAGATGGAGATCGAAGCACAAAGAAGAAAGGCCATATCATATCACATATTATGAATTGCCTGATGTTAATCCTTTATGCAACTTGTATTGCTTAGTAGACGACCGTAGCATTATAAGATGATCCCTCATGCAAATAAATTTCAAGTTATAAAGTGTTCACCCTTAGTATGCACGTTGCCAAAGCTTGTCGCTCAAGCACCACGTGATGATCGGGTGTCTTTGATTCATGGTGAATACAACATAAGCAAGCCAGATTTGCTTATGCGGTAGCTAAGGTTTGATCTTGACGAGCCTAGTATGCAGACATGGCCTCGTGAACACGGATTACCGAAGGTAGAGCATGAGTCATATAGTAGATATGATGAACATGTTGATTGTTCGCCATTGAAACTATATCAACTCTCGTGATGATCGGTTTTGATGTGGTGGATTTGGTTCATGTGATCACTAAAACAATGTGAGGGATGTTGTTTTAAGTGGGAGTTCACCTAGATTAATTTAATTATTAATTAGAACTCAATTTATCATAAACTAAAATCAAAGTGAATTTGCATAGTTGTTGTAGTCATTGGCATCCGTTTACCACCTTGCGCTTAGTTTTAATTGAGATGATAGAACTATAGAATTCTGGTTAGTTACTTTACGAACTGGTATCGTATTGTTTTGAAGTGTTAATCTAAAGTTTAAAAGTCCTATTGCAAACTTTCAAGAAGTTCCGTTACTCCATAAAGTTTAATAATTAGTATTAAAACAAGAGTGACAATTCCAAGTGTTAGTGTTTGAGTATCATGTTTGTCTCCATGATTCTTGATATTCAAAAGATTCTCTTAATATCAAGGTTATCTAGGATCCGAAAGAGTTGTTTGAAACCATGATGTGTGGAAGATATTGTGATATCTGAAACAAAGTTTTGGTTGCAACATGATAAAGTATAATATGGCAAAGTTCATGTTCTCATATTTGGATGAGAATTTGCAAAAGGTTGGAGACACTAGTTGTCCTAATCTTTCAAAAGGTTTTGGAGAGCAACATTATACTCGCGATTCACCGTTACAAGCTAAAAGTAGCTAGATCATGGATAAGTCCATGATGAGGGTGAATATTTGATGTAGGTAAAATGTTTACTACACCAAGAGATTACTAAAGAAAGGAATTTGAAAGAACACCAAATATTTGATAATGGTGATCTACTTCAAAGTGCAAGTTCAAAGACATTGGTATTTAACTATACACGCTTTGGACTATGTGTCATAAGTATGACTCCACTATTGATGTTGATAGATTCTTTCAAGCGAAAGGAAATCTTGAAAGAGAATCTCATAAGTATATGGCGAAAAGAAAAGACTAGAATTGTTCAGTTTAATTATATAGATGATATATGTGTTATGGCTATATTCTTTGCTTATTAAACAATGTGGTTCTTAAGTATTTGATACTGAATTTGTTGGTGTGAATTGTCATACGAAACAACACAATTCATGAACTACAATGGCCTAAGTAACTAGCAAAAGAATAGGTGATGATGTTCATCGAGAACAAATAAAGGGTTATTTTGTTGCTCGTTAAACATCAACGCTTGCCTTCAAGATTTGTTTTATCAGGTATTATGAGAACAAAAGGGTTGTTCAAATAATTGCGTAATCCATAAAAGATGGATGATTCACAAATCTCGTTGGAGAAATCACATCCGTAAAACTAGTGCTAAAATTGTCGAATGACAAATGGATTGAAAGATCACTTAGGAAGTGACATCGCCGTTTAAGTTAGATTGGAGAGAAAACCTGAAGAAACTCCATGTGGATGGAATTTTGGAGTCTTTTGATTTTGATCAAATGACGTTTGTGAAACTTTCTAGAGATAATTAAAACTTCGTTCATAGGCCAAAAGGAACGAAAGACTAGCTTATTGGAACTTGTGCATATTGTTGTACGAACTCCATTATGTGTAGTCAAGAGCGATGGATTTCAACTTCATATGCTTTCTCCGAAAATTTGAGTGAATATATGAATATTTACTTAATAAGGATGAAGTATGAAATATTTGAAAAGTTCAAAAGACTTTCAAGATGAAGTGCAAAATCATTGTTACAAGAATATGAATAGTTTATGATAAGATCATAAAGGAAGATATTTGAATTACAAGTTTAGCATAATACCTAAGATTTAAGGAATCGCTTACGTGGATTTGCATTTCGAAACACCATAAGAGTATGGAGCGTTCGAGATATGTAATTAAAACCTTGTTTGACATGGTAAGATCAAAGGTGTAATTCATAGAACTGCCATTATATTTTAAAGATTAAAAGCTTTGGAGATTACCTTTTCCGAAAAGAGCTCCATCATAATCCGCTGAAATGACACCATATAAAGTTATGGTTTGGGATAAAACCCAAGTAGTCCTTTCTTAAAACATTGGTATGCTATGCATAAGAAAGATGTGTGCAACCAAAGTCGGATAAACCTGTCTTTGTATAAATGTTAAGTATTCCTCCATAAACAGGAGACAAAAGTGTTTGTCGCTTAGAACGCCAAGTTTCTTTGAGAAGGAATTTTTCGTGAAAAGTTAAGTGGGAGGACAATAGAACTTTGATAAGGTTAAAGGAACCTTAGCTATATGTGCAGAGTTGCGCGCGAAAAGTGTTAGGAGGCAGACAACAAAACTCATGGCTCACGTACCTCAAAGGTTGTGGTCACGGAGATCCAAGTTCCTATTGAAACAAGTAGGTCGGATGAACAATCAAATACCAAGATTTGAGGGTTGAATCATTATTTGAGAATAATGAACCTACTACATGCAAAGAAGCAATGATGGGCCTTGACTCGTCTAATGGCTTGAAGCCATAAAATCCGTGATAGTTCCATACGAGAAATCAAGTTTTGAACTTGAAGGACCCTCGAGAAAGGTGTAAGACCTTACAGTTGTGTTTGGATCTATAAAGAAGTAGACATGGATGTTTGACATCTATGAAATAGTCGACATGTTGGGAAAGAATTCACAACAGTGTTCAAAGTTGACTATGACAAGATCTGATCTTTCATAGCGATATTTAGTCTAGACGGATTAATGTAGCAACCACTACATATAATTTTGTAGTAGAATACACAAAACAAGTTCTTCTAATAGAATGGTTACCTAGGACGTGTGCATGACACGGTCAAAAGGGTTTTGTTAATTCAAAGGATGCTAAATGCATATGCAAACTTCAATGGTTGAAGTAAGCATAAGCGGAGTTGGAATCTTCACTATGATGAAACTGTTAAAAGAGTTTAATTTCATCGGAGACAATGAAGATGCTTGCATTTGCAAGAAATTAAGTGGGCGCTAAAACATATTTCTAATACATTATGTGGAGGACATATTGTTGATTGGAAATGATGTATCTTTTATTAACACATATTAAGAATTTCATCCCGATGAAAGACTTAGGCAAAACCCAAATATTTGGCATCAATAGACGCTAATATGGTTGTGCCAGAAGTACATAGACGAGATATTGAATGAGTTCAATATAGAAACTACAAGAAAAGGTTCTTGTCATACGAGAAAGGATTGAATGAGTTCAATGTTGATGATATATTCAAATGTATTGACATTTGGTAAGTGAAACAAAGATTCAAATATAGATTGATACTTGATGTATGAAATCACAAAGAGTGTTTATATCAATCATCTTTGTGGTATGTACAAATCCAGATATGTCCTATGCTCTAAATGTTATGAGCATATACCAGAATGATTCATAAGATGATCATTGGACGATAGTAAGGATATTCTTATGATATTTTGGAAGAACTAAGAGTATATTATTTGTAGAAGTGACGAATAGATGGTTAGTTCATTGTAAAAGTACTACATTGATACTAGTTTTGTCACAGTACAAATTAAGTTTTATCTCAATCTAAACTAAGGGTGGCACAATATAATGGAAAGTAAGTTCCATAATGGATTTGGATGAGTTCCAAAGTTAAGACATTGTGACAGATACTACAACAAAAGGCTAAGTATATGGCTATTATAGCAGCAAAGAGAGGCATTTGTGTCAAGTAGTTTGTTATCAAACTAGGTGTAGTTCACAGCGGATAATACTATGAAGATATATTGTGCGACAATATTATCAACATGTTTTAACCCCAAAGAACTAAAGGTCACACGAAAGACCAAATTATACAAAGCCATCTCATTAGAGAATGAGTGATGCGAGAGGCAAAGATATGCAATTACACACGGACACGAAGTGTCGGATCCGGAGATCGATTGACCACTAGCAATCGTGTACATACAACACCGGGAAAGCCATAGGTGTTGAATACACAAAGGTTTGAAACTAGATTATTGACTCTAGTGCAAGTGGGAGACTGTTGGAGATATGCCCAAGAGGCAATAATAAAGTGGTTATTATCATATCTTCATATTTATGATAAATGTTTACATACCATGCTATAATTGTATTAACAGGAAACATTAATACTT